>JAGDQP010025927.1:6342-26424 GCA_022664845.1 Lepisma saccharinum
AAATATATATATATATATATATATATATATATATATATATATAATAAATCACAGCCATATTCAATCCACTAGTGGATGAGGCCTCTCCCCGAAGAGAATAGTTGGTCTACTGCTCCCACGCTGACCAGACGGGTTGGGAGAGGAGAGTCGAAGCTCTCACTGTGATCGCCATTGTCTTTTATTCACAGCAGCTCCCCAGTTGTCCTGACGAGGATGGGTCAACACCGAAATTTTTTGAGCCCGCACCAGGAAATATATATATTTATGGAAGAGGGCCTCCCCCTTTCCTTTCCACATAATTATCTCGGTCTGCTGCTATCCTCATCCAAGTAGATCCTGACAAACGCTTAATATCACCTACCAATCTTGCATTTGGACGTCGTCTCGTTCGTTTCTTTTCTCTAGGAATCCAAGGTAATACATTTATCGTCCATCTTTCATGTGTTCGTCTAGCTATATGACCGGCCCATCTGCACTTCATTTTCTTCACAGTCTTAATTACATCCTCTACCTTTATTTGTGCGCGAACCCATTCAATTTGTCTTCCTCTCCCTCCTGGTTATTCCTAGCATGCATCTCTCCATTGCTCTTTATGTCACTCTTAATCTTTGAGTCGTTTACGCATTGAATGTCCTAGTTTCACATCCATACACAATGTAGTAGTAATAGTAGTAGTATTAGCACTAGTAGTAGTAGTTTTAGCAGTATATTGTTAGTAGTAGTAGCAGTAGTCATAATAGTAGTAGTGGAAGCAGAAGTAGTAATAGTAGTAGAAATAGTGGTATTAGTAGTAGTAGTAATATTAGAAATACTAGTATTAGCAGTAGTCATAACAGTGGTAGTATTAGCAGTAGTAGTAATATTAGTAGTAGTATTAGCAGCAGGAGCAGTAGTAGTATCAATATTAGTAGTAATAGTAGTAATGATAATAGTAGTAGAAGTAGTAGTAATAGTAGTAGTAGTGGTAGTAACAGTAGTAGTTGTAGTAGTGCTAGTAGTACAGTAGTTTAAATTATTGTATAAAGAGTAAGTTTTCCAAAGAAATTACGATTAACATAGGCCGAGAGAATTAGCGCCCGGTCCGACCCGCCGGCCCGGCTCGGAAGTACTTGTGCCCGGTTCGGCCCGACAGCACATGTGTGCGACCCGGAAACAGGCCGGGCCGGGTAATCCGCCGGTCCGAACGGGCGAGCCCGGGCCGTGCACGGCTCTGTTCTGAAAGTTTTCAAAGATTGGAATTACTTTTTAACAGATATCCAAAGGTTAATTTGTTTAATAGATCTCGGCTGCTTTACATTTTAACGACTACTAATTTTGTCTCAGTTTTACTACACTATTTATCCGGGTCTTAATAATAGTTGAAAAGGATTACCTCCTGTTTCGCAGAATGCGTTATCAGTGTGCAGCGTTGCCAAGTTTACCCATTCCTGTTCTGCAGAAGTGTCGTAACGGTTAAATGTCGACGAGTAATTACCTCCTGTTTCGCAGAATCGCATGAAGTTTTGGTAACACTTAATATTATAAATATTTGGCGAAACGAGAAAACACCAACATAAATCTAAGGACGAGGTGCGTCTCATAACAGAGCCCTGTCGCGCAAGTCTAATCGTGATATGATGCAACGAGAAAAACATACACACACATGAACCTTAATAAATGTAGCATACAGGTGCGACTCATAATATCGCCTTGTCTTCGTTGGAATATAATTTGAACTATCCAAATGAATGCAATGAAATACTGCATTAAAGTACAGAATAAGGCCAACCTCACCTGATCTCTACCTGCTCTTAAGAACCCGAATACGACTGTCCACAATCTTCTGCTCAGAGTAAAATTCTCTGCTTCCAGCAACCGCATTGACCCCTCATTCTCCGACTGGTCTTGCTTGAAAGGTAGAATGAATCTATATATATGGGGATGACTATCTCTAGACTTCCTATTAAACTTAGAATGCCAAGCCCCGGCATTCTTCGTGGTTCTTTCGCTGTTGTTATCAAACTGGTTTTATATTGCTCTGAAACATTAATAAAAATAAAATTAGTACAACGCAAGGAATCAAATAACAATCCACTAAAAAGGTTAACTTTCAAATTTGCTGTAGTTACGGGTGGAAGGTTGCATTCAGTTCGTCAAGATAAGTGTCCACCAAGTAGTCTAGGAAAACCTGTGTCTCTAGGATGTCGAGTGCATCGTCTTGTATATATAAAAATGCAGCAGGTATTCATTTGCTCAGTTTCCCGGACTTTTAGGCCAATTACCTAAAAGAAAAAATCGGCCGGGTATCATCATAGCAAATATTTTTTCTTTATTTTAATTATTACAGTTTTACTGGTACAAAAACAAACAAAGGGCAAGGACGAGGAGGGGTAGAACATAAAAGAAACAGACATAAACTACACTACAAACATAACAAACAAAACAAAAAAAAACCAAGGGACTTGAGTATATGTTCCTATTCTAACCCTTTCCTATAGAAACCCTTTCCAAGATAACTACTGATACTAGGTTGTATGAAGTGTTGTGTAACTAGGTTTGGCTATAATGGATGTTATTATGAATCTTATTTAGACGAACACAGCTTTTTATTTATGTATACTGTTATTTATATGTAATTGTGAATTGTATTTAAATGAGAGGTAAAGCATCCCTAGTTTGGATGGTGATGGTACCAATTTCTGACATTTCACCCGCTTGCGGCGCGACGGAGACTCAGAGTACTTAATGCCCCCGCCGTGACAGTTTTTCCGAGCGCAAGCTCTGCGCCCGAGTAAGTTCCATAATTGATGAATTCTTCTTCAAAACCATGTAATAGGAATAAAATATTGAAATGAAGTTGAAAATTAGTTAGAGAGTTCAGAAAATAGAAGAAGAGATAAGAAAATTGAAGTGCTACTTGTGTTAATTCTTCTAAGTTGTTTGCGAGTATTGATAAAGAATCATAAGTAGGACGAAAAACCATAACTATGTGGGATGACAAACAAGAAAAGGAAGAGAGTAGAGGAAAGGAAATGACAAAGATATAGAATAGAAGCAGTTCGTTATATAGTGTCCATCCATCGAGTTTCCATCTAAAGAATTATCTTTTTGTTGGTATGATGGGGATATCCAGATACCATGCATTCCTCTTCAACTGTATGAATTCTCATGTTTGAATTCTTGTGGTTCCCCTGTGTGAGATTATTGGTACGATGATGTCCAGATTCCATGCGTTACTCTTCACCTGTATGAATTCTCGTGGTTCTCCTGTGTGAGATTAGTATGAATAATTGATGATAGCTTGTCCTTATACACAAACACTAAGATTATCCACTAATATTCATCCTGTATGGTATCACACACTATTCACTACATACTCACGTAACATAAACACGCAGCCCCTCCTCCACACAGTCGTATCCGGATTCCGGATCTGCTGGATTCCAGCAGTTCATTCATTTAGACCTGGTGTTGGGTCTCTAACTCGAGTCTCACTCACACACTACAGTTCAAACACACTTCCAGCAGCTCATTGCCGGTTTCCCGGCACAGGAGTTCCTAATGCTGCTGGAACACAATCATCCCACAATCGGTCATCATTTACACATTCCTTCTAAAGTCGAGATCATGTCTTTTAGTCGAGGTGTATTCAGTAATATTGTTTAGTATACTTAAGTAGTCGCCATTATGTAGTATTTCATGTATTGGAATTGGCCTGATAGAGCGTCTTTCCTCAATAAGGGTGTTTTGTTCCTGCAAGGGACACCAGAAGACCGCGTGCTCCGGAGTATCAATTTCTTCACACTGGCAATTAGGGTCAGTTACTAATCCGAATTGGAACAATTTGTTCCTATAGGGCCCATGGTCCGTAAGAAAATGCACAAGGCCACGTGTTGGTTTTAGGTTCTTATTTTCCAGTATCATTTGGATATTCGGGATGAAGTTTTTAAGTCTTTGGCATTTTGATGTAGCTTGCCATTCCTGCTGCCATTTATCGATAATCACTTTCTGCAGTTCCGAGATATTCTCTACTTGTCTACCAAGGAGCCTTTCCACTTCAAGGTTCTTCTTCTTCTTTAACCAATATTTTGCTGCTTTCCATATAGCATCTAAACTGGTAGGAAGTGATGCCCTAATAACTGTCATTGCCAGATGAGGAGTAGTTCTATAGGCTCCACTAAGTCTGATTAATACATCCCTTTGGACCCCGTTATAAGAATCAGATAGTTTTTTATTTGCCAACAATCTGTGTGCCCACACGCTTGCCGCATAATTAGCTGTTCCATTGATTAAAGAGTTCTGATAAACGCCAATCTGAGAAATATTCAATTTAAAGTTCCTCTGTGCAATCGAAATAAGCTTGTGGCTGATTTTTGTACCTTTGTCCTTTGTGTTATATATTCATTAAAGTTTAGATTTTCATCAATTATAATTCCTAGGTATTTAAAGCTTTTAACTCTTTTAATTTTTTGTTCTCGTAGGTAGATCAAGGGGCCCCTTTTTAGTTTCTTCCCGAATAACATGTACTTTGTTTTAGTTGTTGATAGTTTAAGCTGATTGTTAGAGCACCAATCGTTCAGAGCACGCAGTGTTGCCCCCGCCCGTTCTTCAATCTGATTTCTTGAATTGCCCGATGTAACGATTGCGGCATCATCCGCAAATGCAACCACACCACACAATCTCCTCGCTCAGCTAATTCCTCAAGGCAAGGTTGGATTGCTATATCCCACAGAAGCGGTCCCAAGACAGACCCCTGCGGGCATCCCCTTTCCGGTGTTATAAGAACGTTTTCACCCGTGCCTTCCACTACCACTTTCCTTTCACTAAAGTAATCTCGTATTATCTCCCATATCTCTTGTGGTGTACCTAAGTCCTTCAAGTTACAGAGTACTGCCGGTGGCCACATACTATCGAACGCACCCTCAATATCCACAAACATAGAGAGCACATACTTTTTTGCAATATTCTCCTCTGTCACAACATCCAAAAGTCTATGAATTGCATCTTCTGTAGATCTTTTAGGACGAAATCCATACTGCAATATAAAGTCATCTATATACCTTTGTTGTTGAATTCTAGTAAACAGTACTTTCTCGAATATCTTACCGAAAGTTTTCAAGAGACTTATAGGTCTATACGAACCCACGAGCTGGGAATCTCTATCATGTTCTTTACTAAGGACTATAAGTTTTGCCCACTTCCAAGGAGTTGGAAATTTCTTTTGTTTTATACATAAATTGTACAATCTCGTTAGGTATGGAGTCAATTCCTCCTTCAAGTTTTTAACCACTTCGGTGGATATATTGTCCAATCCAGGAGCCTTTTTGTTCTTTAATTTCTTAATTATTGCGTTCACTTCTTCATTCGTGACATCTGCTGTTGTTTCTTCCACTACTTGTGGTATTTTGGCTATTCGCCTGGTATTACTGTGAATTGAAGAGTCTTCTTCTTGATTATCTTTTGGGAAGAATTTCTCACATAATGTTAGTATTGTCTCTCGCCATGAATTTGTTAGCTGCCCATTTACTTTTTGTACTGTTGACATCATTGGATAATTAACTTTATCCATGACCAACCTATATGGGACTCCCCACTGGTCCTGGCAGATATTCGCTTCTAGATATTTCTCCCAAGTAATCTTTTTATATTTAAGTATTTCATCATGATACTTTATTCGTAATTCACGGTATTTAATTAGTCTTCTACCCCTTGTTACTGCATCTTGTGAACTCTGATAGCGTTTCCTAGCGGCTCTAGTTTGTCTTCTTAGTCTGTCCAAGTATTTGTTCCAGTAGGGGGTCCTGAATTTCGATTGGGTATTCCTAACAGGTGTCGCCTGTCGGAGGGTCGTTTGGATTTCTTTCTCTATATTTGAAACCAGTATATCCAAGTCTTCATATTCATTAATTTCAATTTGGGGAAGTTTTAATGTTCTTTTTACTTTTTGCCAATCTGTTTTAAATAAGTTTAATTTTGTTTGCTGATTATTTGATTGATCTAAATCTTGATATACAATATTGAAGGTAATAATGTTATGGTCACTCGTTGATATTGTCATGTACTTTCCAACTTTGTAACCTGTCTTCCATACTAGTTTCGTCAATGTCAAGTCGATAAAGGACGAACCTCTGGGCATCACAAATGTTGGTATTACACCGGTGTTATGGATGGTTAGCCCCAATTGTCCTACAAGATCTTCCAAACATTCTCCTCTAGTATCTAGTTGTGGCGCCCCCCATAGGGGAGATTTCGCATTACTATCCATACACACTACCCCCCCTTCCGCGGCTAATGCCGCCCAGCTCCCTTCGGACGCATCCTCCCCCTTGAACACCTCGCTATCGCTCGGTGTGCATCCTGCCCTGGTGGGTTTATATACATCCTAGTTTTTAGTGGCCTCTTTTAAAATTGTAAATCACAACTTTTATTAAATTTCCTTTTGTGTATTTACATAAAAAACGAAAAAAACTTCAATTATCTTTTTTAAAAAAATATGCAAAAAGTCGACGCCAAGATTTGAACCCGGGACTTTTGGATCAGATTCCTGACGCCTTGTCTACAAGACCAAACGGCAAATGCCGTTGTAGGAACTCCAATCGATATTAAAATAAAAAGACATAATTCCCGAAATTAAGATGGGAGCAACACGATGCATTTTAATTTTAAAATCCCATTTAATTTTCTTTAAATTTCCTATCTCAGGGCTCCTATGATTCTGAACTGAAAAATTACATATCGGAAATCCCTCACGGTGGAAACTTGAGAAAACAAATTTTAAAATATTTGATTTCATGAAATTTCATATTTTAAAATTTCAGAGGTCCCTGAGTTGGACTATGAAAAAAAATGAATTACATTATCCAACATGGCTATAGTCCAAAACGTCTTTATGAAAAATCGTTAGGAATCTTATCTAGAGTCTATAAACAGCCCTTAGATTTGTTAAGGATTTTTAAAAAGTGAATTCTGAAAACCAAGATGAACATAACCCGAAACATTTTTATTAAAAACAAAACAAAACAAATAAAAAATAATAACGTGCGCCAGATGTAGCCCAAGACTTTTAAAATAAAATAATTTTAAAGAATCAAGTAAACTTGCGTTTCAAAACCATACAAAACTTCCAGCAAATTGTTCAGTTATCAAAGTTCTAGACAATCTTAATTCGATTTATAAAATGTAAGGTGGCTCTGATATGGTGTAAAATTCTACAGGCGTTATCCCAAATTCTGCGGTGATGGGCCATCGGCTCGAAGGTCCCGGGTTGGAGTCCCGGCATGGGTGTAGATTTTAATAGCTAAAGGCGAATTGTGACGAGTCGCAGTCCAACGTTACTAGACTGGCTCATATAAAAATAAAGTTTACCAAAGTTTTTTATCAGAGCAGCCTAGACCATAGGTGTTATAAAATTATCCTGTTTTTTATATTATAGTGCAGTTTAGTGTTCGATTTCTAGGGTGAATGGTTGGGATTTCCACCTCTCTGGAAATATCATCCTTAGCTCTGCGTTTCGAAATAAACATAAACATGTATTTTCTTATAAACAATTTCTTTCGAAATTAAGAATAAATATATCAAAATTGAGAAATAAATCATTCTACAAATACTTCGTGTTAATTTTTCATTACATGATATCTTTCCTTCATGTTCGCATTGCCGAAATAAATATTTCTTACTACCTTGCTTTGGTGTCGTCCATCTCTAATAAAATATTCTCTATTATAAATGATGTGCACGTTGTGTTTAAGAGTATCTACTTAGTTAAGCAATTCCGTAGTTTACGCCTAAGAAACCTGCTCTTAACAGGTAGCCCCGCAACGGATTCACGGGCTTAATACGCAAGATTTATTGAAAACTTGAGAAATATGTTGGACACGTGGGGGTTTCCTGTTTCGTACATTGTCAATTGGCAGGCAAGCAAATTTCTGATTTTTACCTCTAGCAACAGGAAACGAAAATAAAATACACTAAATGAAATGAAAATGCAAAACCATTCAACATTATAACGCGAAAAGGAATGACACAGTAACGAAATACAAAAATGATAATTCGAAACTAGTGTCCATTCAAAAAATTCGAACCTAGATTGCTTTTGTAGTTCAGACGAGTGAAAATCTATGTTAAAGACAGAGCCATCTAGTAAGAAATTGTCAAAATTGATTTGGGAGACGCGAGAGAAAGAACGAGTTGTGTGCTTCTCCTCGTTGTAAAATGCGTTTGCATTTTATTCAACTTACGGGTTAGACTGGGTTACTGTGTATTATCGTTGGTTTTTTCTGCTGCCTTAAATTGATGTTTCATAAATAAAAAAAATAATACATGATTGATCGTAATAATCACTAAGACTTAATTGAATTTTCCTAAAGACTTCGAAACATTATGAATAACATTATCGAATTTAAAGCTGTTAATTTACAAACTAAAAATAAATTTCACTGCAATTACAAATAGAATGGTTAGTTATGGGTGAAGAACAAATGTTTTTTTCTAAATGTGTTCACTTAAAAAAATGAAGAGAAATGTGGGGATTCGAACTCATAATCTTCTGCATAGAAAACAAACTCGCTAACCACTACACTATGGTGAAAGCATTGAAAATGTATTTCTCATTTCACTTACCCGTTAATTTTTACGTGCTGAGTAAGTTTTTGTTTTATTATTATCGAATAGGATTGTCTTGTCCCTATATTGTCTTTTATTACTATGTCTGCTATGCATGAGAATTATTCTGGAATATACAAACAAAACACATCTATCAAAGAATCTGAGTACAAGTAGTTGAAAGTTTCCATGTGCACTACACGTGTGCATATGCATTGCGAAATTTTTGGAAAATTCTATTCCAGCGCCTCCAACAAGTGGGATTTACTTTCTTGAAAGATAGTACAAGGGTCATTCAATGCTGGCGCACAAGTATCGTGTTGTACGGCAAGTGATGTATATGTATTTCTGCGATATAAAAGGCAATTTTCTTCATTTTAGTCTAGAAGTACACCTTGAACATGATATACGAGGCCCCAAACGCGACATAGGCAATGTCAAGTTACTTGTATGGAAACCGTAAAGTTATTTATATGAAGAAAAAAAAAGCTGGATACAGACCCAAAAACTTCCAAACAATACCTTATTGATGTACTCCATTGAATGCCCCTTATACAAAAGAAGGCGCTAATTAAATAATTTTTCCCCATCTGTTCTAGAGTCAGCCATGGGTAAGACCGAGGCTCCCGGAATACTCTACCCGGGGGCCTAGGTAAGACTTTTCCCGTTTTCTGTTCATTTCGCTTGTGAGTAGTAGTATAGGAAATTGCTTTATTAACAACTTGTATGTTATATTTAAAAGACGAAATATTTAATGACAAAACTTACGGTAATTACAGAAATACAGACAGTATGCTGTCCAATTTAACTTTTATACAATTCACTTATAATTACCAGCGAACAATTTGCAAATGGGATTAACAATATTATCTTTTGGTTTCTTTCCCGTTGGAGCATCAGTTGCTGAACAACGCCCACTTTTCAACCATTTTATCACATACTTTTCTGGGCAAAAATGTCCTAAATGTGGCCCATTTATATTAATTAAGAAAAGGTTACTGACTGTTGTCACACTTAACTTATTCCTTATTTCAGTTGCGGCGAGATTCATGACGGAAAACCCGCGTTCGCATTCAGCCGAGTATACAGGAAGAAGTTCAACTCTTTTCAGCAACTTTTTGAGCTCTGGTCCTATGATCTTTGTGTTGCCCTTGTACTCCCTGAACTCAGCAAGGGTTGAAGCAGGGTTTGTTTGGAAGTACTGTGCTAAAATAAGTACATCTTCATCGCTGTACAACATCCTTTTCAAGGGATCATCAGGCCAACAAGATTCATGAAGCACAGATACATCAGAGAATATCCCTGATTTTCCAATAGGAAATCGAGCTGTCAAATTATCGTATAAAGCCTGATAAAATTTCTTCCTAATACCTTCACACTTTTTCACAGCAAGCTCAGAAGGATGCGCAATACTTTCACCACGAAACGAACCACCCTCAAGTTCCTTTTTAGCGGCACTTATATTCAAACCATCATGATCCTTCAAAGCTAGAAAAGTGTTCAAAGTACTTTCAATTTTGGATCTTGCTGCTAACGCACTTGCGTCTCGAGACTGTAGGAACAGGCAAAGTTCATGGGTTATATCTACTGCATCTGTTACAATTGCATCTGCTAATTGCATTACAAATTCACATTTCTTTAATGTTGATAGCATTCCCTTGCACTTCACCTTTTCCGTTTTGTTTTTTGAATCACCAGCTAAACAATTCTTCATGTGCGCACAGAGACTCGCGTAACAGTTCCACAAGGCATGCACAGAATGACGAGTTGAAGTAATCCACCTAATATCAAATATCTTACCTACTCTAGTCATTTCAAACGAAAGGTCTGCACAAGCCTTGTGCAGTTCTTGCGTATTTTTGGCTGACATAGAGTAAAAGGCGTATAATGTATCAATGAAAATTTGCAAATATGATACTTCTGCGACCACATATACTGCGTCATGAATTGCGTCAGTAATTCAAGTATATGATTCATCCAGTGAAATATTTTTATTTTTTCATTACCTACTGCATCTTTCAGTCGCTTCACAGCGCCTCGGTATTGACCCTGAAAATTACTTGCACCATCAGTACAAATTGCCACCAGTTTAGATTTCAACGTATTTGAACTAATGCCGAGTGTAGTCTGTCCAGCACGCTGTTTACAATACATTCCCCAGATGTATTCGCTAGTTCAAGTAAATGTACGAACACATTTCATGAGTTTTCTTCATACAATATTCGAAAGTATATGATCAAACATACTTTGTTTGATACATTTGTGGATTCATCCATCATGAGAGAGATCGGTGTGTTAGATTCGTTTATGTACGATATAAGTTTCTCTCTCATGCAGTCACCGATGAAGTTCACTATGTTGCTACAGCATACATTGGAATATAACACGCTACCCATATCAATTCCGTTTAGTTCTTGAAGTTTTATAATGTCGGGAAATGTTCTAAATGACAAATGATTCCATAGGCACTACGGAACATTCTACATGTTACTTCTACTTTTTCCTTATTCACCTCAAGCCACCGATTATGAGCTGTCTTAGAGGCACTTACAACCTGTTCCTCTGATTTCTTTTTCAGTATGTCGGTATCTTATGACCTTTTGATGATTCATGTTCGTAAATTTTATCCAATAGTTTCTTTGAACTTTTTGTTGCAACACGATCCACCCACTCTTGTTGCACAGCGCGGACATCTGTTGCTGATCAATTTTGGATAAATGTGATTCACTACAAATCAGACAGACTCCCCTAACATCACCTGCATTGTGGGCTTTAGCACCTAACCATTGTCTTTTCTCTATCCACTTTGCAAACTGCGATTCACTACACACCGTGGAGAACAACAGTCTTGGTCGTTTCACAGAAGATTCTTGATGAGAAGAAGCCGTTACTTCTTTTTCCTGTAAATCCTTGTCTGAAAGCGAATGTACAGTTCTAGTTAAAGTGCCGTCCTCGGCAGCATTGCTTTCTTCACTTTTTGAATGTCTGTCTGTTTCTTTATCACCTTGATTATCTGATTTTGGAGTAACAGAAGACAACTCAGCAGACCCTGTGCATCAATTTTTGAAGTAGGTACGAGTATCCATCCTTGACGACGTTCAATACCCACCTTAACACAAACATCAACTCAGCTCACAATGTGTCATAGTGTTGCCAGGTTTTCAGCAATTCCCACTTCAGCGATAAAAATTCCCTGTGCAGCCTTAATATTCCCAAGAAGTGCTGGTACGGACAAATAAAAAATTAACGACAGACACTTTATTTGGAAAGGAATTCATTAGCAAATACATTTCAAAAATGTTTCCCCTCCTATAAGACAAAATAGAAGCGAGGTACCAGTGAAGCCAAACGAGGTGCCAGGGAATTTCCCACTCTTCCCCTCCTTGCAAATAACATTCTGATTTTATGTAAGCATAAGTGAAGTGGGCGGGTATCTTCTATTTTTTACTTACAACGGGAAGGGGTTCACAATGACTAAACTGATACTTGAATGTCCCCTAAATCACCTTAATATATTATCGATTCTGATTCCGGTTCAACATTTTTAATGGAATATCCATGACTTTTAGAAGGCTGTTTCTTCCTTTTACCTTCATTGTGAGAACACTATTTACCAAGTGTAAGAGAAAGATACCGGAAGATAATGTTTTGTGTGCCTGATAACTATGAAAATAATATTATATATGGAATATGAAAACGAAATACATAATATGGGAAAAACATTTTATGCCATCTCAAATAGTCTGGTAATTGGCCACAGAGTGGCATATCTTGGGTGTTTAGACCCCTTGATCTCTCCTTAATAGACTAAATGATACTGCAATATTTGTGCTCTCCCCCTCCCCCACCTTTCTCTCTCTGAGCGTATTTAATTGGATACAAATTAAGCATGTTATCAAGAATTAATTTATGTGAAGACATTTCTATAACAAGTACCTGTTTCCTTCGTGAGGCTTAATCAATTTTCTTAATCTGTTGTAGATCTATTCGTTCAAAATGGAATTTTTACTACCGAACAGACTGCTGGTGTAGGGAAACTTTAATAACGTTATAATAATGTATCAACTTATTATTTATGATATATTTTAACATTCCTCTTTTACTAATTTATCAATAAACAACATTCACCAGTAATTTATTGCACTGAAACTTGCTTTCACTAAAACATCCTGCACCGAAATATCCTAGACCCATCCCACCATATGCCTAATGAGACAGGAAAACTCTCAGCAATGGTCGGCCTTTCCTTTAGTTTGGAACCTAGGACATTCGGAGAGTATTGTAAATATAAAAATAATTGTTAGACTAGACTTCAATGCTCTATCCCTAGAAACAGAACATGCTATTGATTGTCTTGTCAAAAGAAAATAGTTTAGTAATCTCAAAACTATTTTCTTCAATAGCATGTCAACCTAACAGTAAGTGAATTCCGACAAAGTGCTCGCAGATGTTCATTTGGCTCTAAATACTTTCTGGGAAAACACGTGCATTTTGTAATCTGATTGTGTGCATGCCGAAAATAAGATGTTCTAAAATATTTAGAAATGTCGAGTTCCTAAGAACATAGTGACAGGCCCAACTGAAGCGTGACGAACCCAAGTACAAAGGAATGTGTCACTGCTGATATGTATAAAAGAAATATACCCATATTTCTGTTTGTGAAGCAACTGGTTAGTGCTTCGTTTTGATTAGTGTGAAGACTGGAAAGAAAGTAACGATATCTCAAAGCAATGTTTCGAGACATTTTGAGAATATATCAAGTGATATTGCGGAAAGTAAATTTTTGAACGAACGACAAATGTCGCACTTCGTTTCTCTGGGCAATTTTTGAAATAGTTGTATAAAATACACAATGTTAATAACGTGCCTATATTCAATATTCCATATTTTGTGCTTGCCACCTGTGTTGCGAGATTGTGTGCAACTTTCGGACATCAATTTTTTCCATCACCTATTTTCTATGAATCTGAGTGTACACAGCGATAAAAGTGAAAAATATTCTTCGTAGCTTGGTTGGTAAAAACAATATGCTACCAGCCTTACCACCACAAGAGCATAGCATATGTGTTTTATCCTCGATCTCGCCAAGTTTTTAACTTGGGTTTTAGGCGACCAAACTTAATACACTCTAACTTCGGTCAGAAATAGTACAAAAAGTGTTCAAATTGTAATCGAAAGTGATAATGCATTCAAGGAGAGAATAAATTATAGAAAGCATCGCGCTTAATACATGTTGCTCCACTTTAGAAAAAGAAAGACAAATACATTTTATTCAATGCCAGTTTTCGTCTTACATGGAAAGAAAAAAATACGATGTATTAGATTGGGACAAATATACACTAGCTCTCATACTTAACAGGGAATCTATTTCCTCTGAGGAACTGAAAGGTTCTACCAGTGGTCCACCCCTCTCAATAGCGAAATCGAGATCTTAGCAGTCCCAACCAGTTGCGTTCCGGGACAAATGCTTCTTCATCCCTACCTCCAGGGCTTCAAAAAAGACTTGATTCTAAAGAATTTGGAGCACTTTAAGTTGTAAGAACACAATTATTTCCATTAAATTAATATCGTCATTATAATTTGTGTTCTGCTGGAATCGACAGGTCCTTCAAGGCAAGCTAAGCCCTCTCCATTCATCCTGATCTTGCTCTTTCATTTTCATCTAAACATACAATTTATCTACCTTAACATTGTCAAGCAGTTGGATTCTTCTTCTTCCTCCTCTCTTTTTCTCAGCCATACCTTAGTATACAATTTCTGCGCACTCAATGTCCTATCGATTTCTCTTTCTCTTCTTGAGTCTCAAGCATTATTCGTCTCTTGCTGTTCCACTTCTTCATTCCACATCTTTATTTGTGTTATTCGCATCCATTTTATCACTGACTTTTAGGTAACTTTGGCTCAGGCCGGGATAAGGCAGGGATAGGATGTGGGAATGAAGTCGAGCAGGGGATAAGTTGAAGGTACCATACCGACATTAGTCTGGTTGGACTGATTAACGAAGTAGAGAAACGATAAAAAGTTTGTTTGCATACCTTGAATTTTCCGGGAAAATATAGACAGTTGGAAATTTTACATCGTCATATACTATAATGGCATTTAAGAATTGGCTCATTTTCAGTCAAATGCTTAATTAGTATACTAGTAAAAAAATAAAAAATAAGTAGAGACCCTGGATCTTAAGTAGACATTAGCTTCATTCTTGAGTACAAGTCACTACAACTCTTGAGTGCTAATGTCAAAATTCTAGAGTTCACGGTCAAAGTTCTACGGTGTTTTTAAGTGAAATTAGCAAATTTATGAGTAGAAATAAACAAGTGAGGCGGAGTCGAGTCGGGGACTGTACATATAAGCCACCGCCAGGCTTCAGCAGCAAGCATTATTTTTATATAATCAATGATGCTTTCGAAAAATTGTGGTGAGACCTTTTCAAAGACACATCAACTACTTTCCTATCCAAGTCGTTCCGCAGTTGAAAATCTCCCATCAAATCTTGGGAACCGCCCCTGCTGGAGAAATGATTGAATTCTTGTTGCCGAGACCTTCCGAACAATACATCAACCGCTTTCTTAGCCCTAGTATTTTAAAAGCTGTAAATTCCAGCCTGTTAAACTCGGAATCCTCCCGTGCAAACTACATGAATGATACGAATTTAAACTCGTCTTGCCGAGACTTTTTCAACGACATATCCACTACCTTCCTAGACCAGTCGTTCCAATTTGAAATCCCCCCGAATCTCGGGAACCGCCCCTGAAATCTGGAGAAATGACTCGGGTTCGAATTCGCATTGCCCAGACCTTTCCAACGACACCTCAACCACTTTTCTAGCTCTAGTAATTTCAAAGGTTAAAATTACCCCGAAACTTGGCAACCGACCCTGCAATCTGGATGAACGATACGGGTTTGAACACGTCTTGCCCAGACCTTTCCAACGACACCTCAATCACTTTCCTTGCCCTACTTGTTCCAAAGCTATAAATTGTGCCCGCTATCTCGGGGACCGACCCGATCTCTGAAACCGCCCCTGCAATCTGGATGAATGATATGTCTTTTAACTCGTGTTGCCGAGACCTTTCCAACGCCACCTCAAACATCTTCATAGCCATAGTATTACCAGATATAAATTGCCCCATATCTGGCAATGCCCCTATCTCTGCACCCCTCCTGCAATCTGGATAAATTATACTGGTTTGAGCTAGTCTCACCGAGACCTTTTCAACGACACCCCAATCACCTTTCCAGCCCTAGTAGTTTCTGAGTTGAAAGTTGTCAACAGACGGAGAGAGCGGGCGCTAAAGCTTCACAGCATTAGCTACTTAAGTCTAAAAGTACAAGTAATATTCTGCTCTTAAAATATTTAACAAATTGTTATAGGACGATAATTTTGCACTAAAATAAAAATAGAGATCCACATTACTCAAACTTCTTTGCTCTTTAAGTTTCATTGTTCATCGGACAACAACTATTTGGATATCCGTTTGTTTGTTTTTCGGATAATCGAATAAACGTATATCAGTTTGTTCGTTCTCGGATAATCGAATAAACGGATATCCGTTTGTTCGTTTTTCGGATAATCGAATAAACGGATATCCGTTTGTTCGTTTTTCGGATAATCGAATAAACGGATATCCGTTTGTTCGTTTTTCGGATAATCGGATATCCGTTTCTCCGTTGTTCGGATATCCGATTATTCGGATTCGAATAATGAAATTATGCGGATAATTATTCGAAGAATATCCGGATAGTTTTGACAGCCCTAAACAGGAGGGGAAAGAATTGTCCCAAATATTTCCCGTGCAACGTATATAACTGTGAAAATAGACGTGGACAAATTTTAAATGTTCTATGCATCACTATCTTTTGCATTTTTCCGGCGATCCCAAAAACCTGTGTGAGAAGAGAAAATAACATAATATAATATAGTAACATGGAAAATACAACATTCTTACACTATTGTTTATTTATTTACTTACGTCTTGTTTTACATGGCGAAGTCAAGGCTCTTACGGCCTTTTCTACCACTCAACCATGAATATATAGAAAGTAATTAACAGTTTTGGTAAACACTACTAAGATGGAAGAGATTTATAATACAAAAAAGTTCATAAATGTAAACAAAGTAAAGCAAAAAATAGAAGAGAGGAAAAACAAAACAAAATGTATCTACACTACAGATTTTAGAGAACCACATACACACGCACACACACATGAAAAATATAGGTATAAATACAGCACAATGAGTACCATGAGAATATATATAAAATAACATTATCGACTTACAATTAAATTTACATTGACAGCTAAAGCGATACTAGTATTCATTGGATAGAATTTGACAATTTGAGAGAATACTATTCAAACATAGCTTAGTTGTGTTGCTCTAAGAGGTAGCTAGAAAGCATAGATTTAAAATTTGTTTATGAAGCTGAGCCTCTAATGGAAATTGGCAGTCCGTTCCACTTGCGGGATACAGAAACTGTATAGGACTTCGAATAAAAGGATGAGTTATGGTGAGGAATTGAAAGTAATAGGTTTGCGCGAGACCAAGTGTCACGGTTGTGATGATCGCGTAGGAACTTAAAACGTTGCAAAAGATAGAAAGGTTGCCGATCGCGTAGAATTTTAAATAGAACCACTATATTCTTAATACATTTGTGAAATATCAATTTGTGACAAAAAACATTTTAAAATGGAACACCAAGAACATACATACAGTATCCGAAATAAACGCTGATTGAAATTCTATTTCACTAAAATGATATTAGTTTTAGATGGATCAGAACACATGGGATATAAAATATACAATAATCTACATGTAGAAATAAGAAACGAAGAGAGCATGACTAGATTTAAGCACTAACATGAAACATTTTTACTAAGCAAAGAGTACTACAGTGTAAATATCCAAATGTGAATTAATATATGTATTCAACATTCTCTCCAAAATGTTCCAAATACCAATGTACATGGTTCTATGTGTAGTAATAAATTCTAAAAAATTCTAATCTTGGATTACCAGAAAACGATCAGGTCCTTTTCCATAATCAATGAGCAAAAATTCTTCCCCTCTCAATGTTTGTTTCCATGCACCTTCCAGTACAAGATCATTCACAGAACTCGGCAGGAGAGAACGGCGTTTAGCATGCACATTGTATAATGCATACTTGACGCCTGAGAACAGTGGTAATTCTGCAGCAACTTCATCACTAAGCACATTCTTTACAATCTCTTCCCTACAATAAAATTAAAGAAATTGTTGAATTGAACTTGGAAATATGAAAAAAATGTTAAATATTCACACTAAATTCGTAATTTTATATAAACAAGGTATACATACCTGTAAATCCTGGTGACACCTTCCAATGGTTCGTACGCAACTCTTTTCTTCATGTTATCTACCATAACCCTACACTGAACTTCAGCAGTATTTGATTCATATAAATGCTTCTCGGACACAGTTTTAAGTTCATCTGATTGCAAAACCACATTTGCTTTGCAACCTTTCCTACATGTCCAAAACGTCACTTCACTGACAGTCTTTGTTATACGATAAATATAACCATCGTAACAAAGCAGCCGTCCTCCTCTCTTCGAAGAAACAAACAACAGCGACATGGTAATAGTTGTATCAAAAGCAACTTAGTGAGATAGGTGACCTAGTTACTGCTTCTTATGTGAGCCGTTTTTGACGTTCAACTAACCAATGGATAGCGGAAACCGCTGTCTGATTGACTCCTTCATAGCCAATCACGTAGCGGAACAGAAAAGCACAAAAATCACACCATTTTGTGAAATTCCACTTCCCCCTCCGGGCATGGCTAATGAGCTGATCTCTGAAAGCCAATCACACCACTTTTGAAATTCCCTTTCACTTTACGGTGTGCTGGTATATCAGCGATCTTGACGTTCTCAATAATTTATGAAATAATTTGTTTGATACTTGCAATTAGGGATGTCAATCGGCTCGGTTCAATATGAGTGAGCTACGACTCGGCTCGGCTCAGAGCGAGCCATGGCTCGGTTCGGCTTTGCTCAGAATGAACTGCGGCTCGATTCGGCTTAGCTCAGAATGAGCTGCGGCTCGGTTCGGCTCGTCTCAAAATGAGCCACGGCACGGCTCAAAAGGAACCGCGACTCCGTTGGACTTTGTTCCATATGAGCTGCGTCTTGGTTCAGCGTGAGTTTCTTATAAGTTATCTACTCTTTATCTTTAATGTGTTATAGTTTCAATGCAAAATATAAAAATATTATTCTTAACCATCTCCTGTGCCACATCTATCTCAAGTCTTTTACAGTACTTTTAGTATGCTATATATCAGTAGTAACTACGTCCAGAAAATTCAGCCCGGCATATTGATAATTAAACTGATTTTAACGCAAACGACTGGAATTTTTTTCAGTGTAATTCGGAACATTCAGTCGAGTTTCAACTTTCAACCTCAAAGCGTTAAAAAAAAATCATAAATGCGCCACCAGTCCTGGTCGACCTACATCTTAGGGCAACATCGGCCACTCTGGCTGATGTTTTCCATTTCCTCAGCTGCAACGAGTAAATTTTTGTATGTTACCTAAAAATTGAAGACACACCAACATAATGGATGTTAGGTCGTACAGAGGAGCGGAGGGTGACACCGACCATCAATTAGTGATCACAAATGTAAGGGAAAAGTTATTCATCGCGAACAGAGAAAGCGAGGGGTCAAAACAACTGAAATTCGAAGATAAACGATGAAATAATCCGAGCAGAAAAGCAGATTACCAAATCGAACTCTCAAATAGGTTCGAGATCTTAGCCGACTCGAGTAATAATAAAGATGATATTAATAATGGAATTGATGTAAGATGAGGGAGGCAATTTGTGAAACAATTAAGAGCGCATCGAAGGAACGTGTAGGTGAGAAGAAACAGCAGAAAAACAAACCCAAGTTTGATGAAGAATACCTTAAATTTCATGAGGAACGAAAACAAGCAAGGCAACGATGACTAAGTAATAAAAGTGAAGCAAATACCAAAACGAAACACACACTACACAACCACTACAGTAAAGCGAAACGAAACAACACACTCTGGTTCAGAAACAAAAAGCGAGAATATCTGGCGCAGAAGATTCAGGAAATAGGGGAAAACGGGAAGACAAATAACATACGAGATCTATAAAAAGGGGTAAACTAGTTAAGAAAAGGTTACCAGCCAAGGTTAGGAATGATTAGAAATGAACATGGAAATCTTCAGGCGATCTGACTAAAATTGTCGATGTGTGGAAAAGTTATTTCGACAAACTTCGTAATGTACACAACGGGGAACAAACAGAGGAATTTGAAATCTATACCGAAGAACCGTGGATTCCCGAACCTAACGAGATCGAAATCGTAATGTCGGTAAAAAAAAAAAAGAAAAAAGTTCAAATCAGCAGGAATAGACAACATTCCAACCGAATTAATTAAAGTAGAGGAAGAACGACACTAATCAAGGAACTATATACATTGGTAAGTGCTATATGAA
>JAGDQP010025928.1:0-10133 GCA_022664845.1 Lepisma saccharinum
GTGTCTATTGGTATGGAAGAGAGGTTAAGATAATTATATTTGAAGTTTCATTTGTTATCTTTAGATCAGAGCGGGATAGGGTATTGGAAGGTAGCAGCCGGTGAATTGGTTAAGGTACAATCCTGACGTTCATTTGTTGAAACTAATGGAAAAACTGAAAAATCTCAGTCAGGGCGATCATCATTCAGGACCCAAATCCACGGTAGCTACCCATTGCGGAACGGAAAATATACTTTAGGTTTCCTCATATACAAATATCTAGCGTAAATTAGACCCTATGCCTTCATGCATGTAGACTGCTTCAACAAGAAGTACCTGTTTGTCTATTGGCAGATATTTAGATGACTGTTGTGCCTTATATGCAGCATAGACTAAAAAACTTTGGTGCATGCCAATGGATAGTATTTCATGTTCTCTGTCTGGTAACTTGTTTTAAACAAAACTTCCATCTGGAGAGAATGACAAGACGACATTTCTTTGATTTGGTTAAAAGAACTTGAATGCCTGCAGAGTCGCACGTGGCTGGAAAAGTTGGTTTAGCTTTTGAGACAACTATATGCATCATTTGTTGCATTGAGCGAATGAGAAACAATAAGATTGTTGAGATTTTTGCGTAACTACGAAGCATCAGTTAACAATGAAATTCCATATAAGACTCACTTGATGCCTGTTATAAGACTTACTCCATATATCGGAAAGTCAAACTTCTACCTTGCTTTTGAAAGCACAAATCTCATACCTGCACCCAAGCTAGCAAAAGTTCTGCTCAAATTGACTGTACATTATATGCGTACAACAAAAGTATTATTGTAGTCAACAGATTGTGATAATAAATGCTAACACACGTCAGGTGGAACCCTTTCCCTTCTCAATATTTTGTTCAAGTGGAACCAAAAGTAGCTGACTGTTATCATCTCACTGGGTGAATACGTAAATTAAATAAACGAAAAGAAAGCAGATGCCATACTCATATTTGCAGAAGGTAATGTGCAAGGTTACTCAGAGGGTATATGCCGTATACCTTCGACAACAGCCCTGCCAATATTTTTTGGCTTGACTCTTCCTAATATATTAAAATATCACAATGCGCACCGACTCCGCATAGAAGTTATTGAAAGATGAGCATTTTTGAAATAGGTCTCTAATTTCACGTCAAATCATTCCATGAAGAAAAACGTATTTCCTGTAAATTAATTTTGTTAGTTAAGAAATTAGACAGTATTTGGGAAGGGTGGCTAAGGTATTGCTTACAAATAGAGTCTCAAGTTTTAGAGCGAATTCCTCGAAGGAAAAGGTGTAACAAAATTACGAAACAAATATTTTAACAGTTTCCCATGAAGATCGAAGCCTTCATTACAAAGAGAAACGATTATAACAGTTAAGTTTTTATGAAGTTTCTTCTACGTTGTAACAGTTTAGTTTTTATGAAGCTTCTACGAGCACCATGAAATACACACTTTATTTTTCTTTACAAATCCACTCAATCACAGATTTCAAGCACCTAATTTAAGCCTATTAATGTGTTAAAATGGAAGTTCTTTATGTAAATTATGATCTTAAATGCTCATCAACTTTTTTTTTTATGTTTTCAATTCAAATGTCTCGTAGGAAACAGAATAAGACCAGGAAAACAAAATCGAATCGACACAAACAAGTGAAGTAAACGCTTGATTTGCTGATGTTAATTACCAATCATTCTCGTCTCTTCCTAGTATTTTGTTAAAAATAGAAACGAAAACATATTTTAGCATGAAATAAAGTGAAGAATTACCTATAATTAGTTGCACCCTCTTGAAGACTTTACTTTGTTTCTCGTCTTATTTTCTTTTCTTCTTCTTCTTTTTTTTTATAAAAACAGGATGTTTCATTTAAAAACTGAGAAGAACAGGAAGCAGACAAAAAGACCGTGGAAAGAACAATCAACCTAAAAGTCATTAGGAGGTGTCTGAATGGCTGGTAATGAGGTGCGATTCACCGTAATAATAAGAGAGTAAAATGGTGCCATCTTTGCTACAGGCATATGCTCTACGTAAACTATGCTGAAGTGACTACTTAGTGTTGAAAGACAGACGCCACAGCAAATATTTAAACTCGTTTGTCCACTTACAGTCTAATCCAATGTGGACCAAATTTTCAGTTTTAACTCAGTTTTACATGCTTGATATCGCTGTGTGGCCCGTTTTTGATTCAAGTCTTAATTCCAGAGTTATTCATGTAAGAGTATACTGCACTCTGCATACAATAGAAAGTACTGCATATAATATTTACGTTTTTTTGCAAAAAATAAGACATAATTAAAAAAAACTATCCACACAACGATATCAAGCGTAAAAAACTGAGTTACAATCGAAAATTTGGTCCATATTGGTTTACACTGGAAGTGGACCAACAAGAGTAAGTTTTCTCTCCGCTCCCTAGCTTCACATATTAATGAAATTTGCAATAGCTGAAGTTAGTCCAGTATCGTATTAATGGAGGTCGATGGCTACAGCCGAAACCATCGACTTCCATTAAAACGATACTGGACCGCGCATACAATAGTAACTCTCTGAAGGCAAATGATCAACTAATTACGGCAGGAAATAGTAGCCTAGTTACGTCATCAAAGAAGCAAATTAAAATTTAAGCGAAAAAAAATACAAAATTAGACAACAGCGAAGAAAGTTAGACTGCAGAAAGCTTGCATACTGGAAGAAAAAATAAAATGAAACTTAAATATAACTTATTGTCGCTTTATACCGAACCGGAAGTGAAAAAAAATCTTACAAATATAATTTTTCATCTTGGAAATATAATCGAAAATACAAAATAAATCGAAAAACTGGCCTCACAGCGTTAACAAGGGCATAAATGTTAGGCAGAATACGAAGTTTCGTCCATCTTGATTTAACCGGACGTGGACAAACGACGTTAATCATTTTCAGTTAAAGTGCCATAAATCTCAAACCACAGCTCAGAGAAAGGAAATCTCTTCATAATAAGATGTATCACATCAAAGTACGTAGCCAAGTGCTCCAGTGCCATCTCCGATTGAACCGGAAGTGTTCAATTACTGTGAACATTTTCTTACTTAACATGAACCGAGAAAATACAAATCGAGAAACTGGCCACACAGCGTTAACAATGTGTTTAAGTGCCACCTCCGACTGAACTAGAAGTATTGATTTACTTTTAAGATTTTCACACTTTGCAGAAACGGAGAAAATACAAATTACACCGAAAATATGTGCATAATGAGAAGAAGCGTATAGAAGTGAGTAAGAATTAAATTTCGTTTATTTTGCGTGCAGCTGTTTGTAAACAAACGACATAAATCATCTTCAGTTGGGTAAAATAAGTCAAAAGTGGACTCAGGGAAAGAAAACCGCATTTAATTAGAAATATCACATCAAAGTATATCATCACTGGGCTCAAGACCATAGGAAATAGGTCATTGTAAGTGATGCACGTTATTAACGAATTTTCAGTTACATTTTATTTTATGTTGTCACACTTCTCATTGTAGGGTGAAAACCCTAATGAATTTGATTAGTTACCTTAATACCTAAGAAAAGTACATAATATTAAGTTCCATGAATTCTTAGTATAGTGGAATATGTAAATAATATGCAATGGCATTTTTTTAATCCTTACCACCACCGAGGTCAAACATCTTGTACATTATTGGTATTTCACAAGTGAAAAAACCCTTTCGGCAGGCCTATAGGCTGAGGTAGATCTCGCCTTATGTGAGCGCTTCGAGAAACTATTTATTGATTTGTAGATTATCCATCAAGTGCTGTTCAACGATACTCCACGATATATATAGTTTCCAGCGTCATACCACGCAACGTGCGGCTCTTGCAATTCGCAATAGGGGCCGATCTCTCACATTGCTTACTCTGTCATTTGCCATCATCCCAGTGCGTTTGACCCCATGCATCCGCTCCAAACCAGTGCTGTCATATGCCCCCCCTTGTTCCGCATCGATGTGTGCATGAATCGACTCTACAGGGCACATACTGCAATCGTTCCTTTGACCCGACCTTTCTCCGACACTTCGTTCTCTCGTTCTATTCATCTTTGTTCTACTTTGGTCCATTTTCGGCGGGCTATAGCTCAGCACTGACACATTTTCGGATCACAGCTTCTTCGCTTAAATCACGTCTTTTGTCATTCTCCATAATCCCCTGAAATTTGACCCACCATTAAAGATACATCCTGTATATAATACAGAGCTATATTCAATCCACTACTGGATGAGGCCTCTTCCGGAGGGAGGAGGTAGTCTACTGCTCCTACGCTGACCAGACGTGTTGGGAGAGGAGAGTCGAAGCTCTCAACTGTCATCGCTACCTCTTTATTCAGATACACATAGATATCGTACCGATCTCAATAGGTAGATTTTTCTTCTAAATCTACCTAAAAAAGGTAATTTCTTTAAAATAGGGATTTTAACACACTGAAAAAATTCGGTTAGCAGTAGAAATCGAACTCATTACGTCTGCCTTGCCGGGGCAGTGCTCTTACCAGCTGTAGACAGGTCCACCTAACAAATTTCGCTCAGTTTCACTCATGAATTACATGTTTCCCTGAGCATACACGGAGTTTTTCAGATTTATAAAATTCCCTGATTATTTCAGTTTTCTAGGTTTCCCGGTGTGGTAAACACCCTGCCTGACTTATGTAAGAAGATTACAGACATTTTTTTTTTTTTAAATTCAGGCTATAGTCAGCATCTTGATCCTATTGTTATTTTGCCTGCAACTCGCTATTGATCGGTGAAAACAGTGCAACTTTTCAATACTAAACGATATCGGACAACATCGATTGATGTACAAGAACGATATCAATTAATAATAAATTCCACTTCTTCCGATATTGATGGATATCGGAGAACGATGTTGTTCTATGTCGTATGATAATGTTCGTCAACACGGAACGATATTGATGAAATTATCTTTTCAAAATTTGTGGATTTCAAAAATGCATTAGAAACGTAATGAGCTCTTGCTAGGTAGTCCTTAATGCTCATCACTTGTGCATTGGATCTTCATTCCTTGCACTGTCTCAAGGAGAACAGAGTATTTCCAGACTTTTCAATCAATTACGCATACTAATCTCACATCTCATTATTTTTCTCAAAAATAAATTTATTGCAAAACTGACTTCACCAGTGTATTTCTGGGAAAATTCTAATCCAGATTCATATGTCACGTGACACTCTTCTCATTAAATATCGAGCAAGATGGAAAATGGCCGACTTCAAGATGGCGACCATGACAAAAGTTCCCCATTAAAGGATAGTGCATTGACCCGGTATCCATTCATGTGTATTTGTTTTCCATTATTTCAAATATTTAACAAATCCCAAGTGAGGCATGCATGTTTGTGGATTTTAAAAGCTTAATAGCTAATGGACTCGGGAGGGGCAGAAGTTGTACACATCCTTTGTAAGACAATTTGGGAAAGAATTGTCCTACAAGGGAAATTGGTATGTTTTGTTACCTATGACTCGCCATTAGATGAGTAGGCCTACCTGAGCACACCTGTGGAAAGGAAATAGAAGAGCATACCACTGAACTGAAACGAACAAATCAACTGCTAAGATGTATTTACAAACTGATTAAATTATTTACACAGCAACCAATACTTAGCTCGGTGTTCTGGATGCGAAGTTCTTGTAGTTATTTTTAGTATTTGTATTTCACTATCCTTCTGTATCCGTACACTTCACTTTAAGTAATGATAGTCACATGAAGTTCATCTTCATTATTCAGATTCTCTCCACTTCACTTTGGCACACCGGATCAAACTCGTAGTCTAATTTCTGTCCAGTTTGCTTAAGTACGAAAATCACATTAAGTTCGTCCTCGTAGTCCGGTTTATCCTCTCCACTTATTTACAGAACACTCTATCACAAAGCCTAAGCCAGATAGTTCACATTGTTTATTCTAACACACTCGGAGCTAGTCCAACACGATGTTACTTCATAGCCGTCGACCAAGGAAAAGAGAGCGAGAGTCTTCTGTATAACCGCCAGGTGGCGTCATTTTCCCACAATGTTGCCAGTTATGCAGCAGGTTGGTGAGCCTACCAACCTAGTCGGGGTGTCTCCAATCTTCTGTGGGGGGCACCTACCACAGCTGGTGTCCCGGACGAGGAAGAACTCCAGGCGTCGTGAAATTGAGACCGATTTCTGGACAGAAGAATGGGCATTTATCAAAGGTGGTGCTGAAATAACATGAAAAAGAGTGAACTAGTGTTAGTATATAGGATAGTATATGTGCACGCAGACTAGCAACTAACGCACTGTGAACATTTTTGTCCACCGGGGTATATATATAAGATACTAGGTTGTAAGCAGTTTTTTTTTGCCTGAAGAAGGCACGAGGTGAGTGTCCGAAAGTTTCAGTTATGCTGAGTTTCTGGAACGTTTAATATAATCACTCACAATTATGCGTAATACACTTATTTTCGTAGAACATCACTTCACTGAGAATGCGTTACGTTCTTCAATGTATTTCACTTTTAATTCACACTGCACTATGGTTGGTGTCCTGTTATGTGAACTGTGGCGGGAGGATGTGAAAACTTAGCCACTGTATAAATTATTGCGTGGTGTGGTCAAGGGAGGTGCAAGGTTGATGGAAAGGTGCTGTATGCAAATACTATGCACAGTAGCAGTTTGTCCTCATCCCAGCATTCAACCCGCACGTCCCAGTTGAGGGCATGACTGCTCGTTTCCAATCCACGCTGCTCTCGTGGCCTCCTTGGGAGTCCAAAGTTTAAGGTTGTCGATGGAGTGGAGTCCTGCAGTTTCGCCGGTGGCAAGATCACGCAATTCAAAAACTTTCGCGCTTACTTGCCGGTCGCACACATATGGTCCTTTAAAGACATAAAAAATTTGGCAATCTTTTTATCCAAGAGATTGCTGTAAGGATGTTGTCATATAAAGACAAAGTCGCCAAGATTGATGCTCGGGCGTTGACTCATTTGCTGCGCAAACTTGTCATTCCTGCGTTTAATATTACGCTTACGCCGAAGGTCTTTTAGTATGGCCTTGCCCTTCCAGTCATTGTAATTGTTGGACTTTTCCTGCTCGGATAGTGCAATGTTCCAGTGACGTGCTACGGCCGTCATAGGATCAATCCCCATGTGCATTTCAATAGGAGATATCCCAAGCGATGTCGACGTTGCGTAGTTGAGAAGCATGACTATCTTAGAAACGTAAGTTGGCCACGAATCATGATTTTCACTGCAAAACAGACGGAAAAGAAAATATCGGATCTTAGAAGAACTTTTACGCTGAATTCGAATATACAATCAGATCTGTCAATGCTACTTCCCACACAATGAGATCTGTGAATGCTGCGACGCCGGTGGCAGCGATCACAATGATTAACGTGTTTGGACATGACTCTTTGCCAA
This sequence comes from Lepisma saccharinum, assembly GCA_022664845.1. Lineage (NCBI taxonomy): Eukaryota > Metazoa > Arthropoda > Insecta > Zygentoma > Lepismatidae > Lepisma > Lepisma saccharinum. Next base: position 7,411 of record JAGDQP010025928.1, read on the forward strand.
TGTTGCCAAACGTCAATTTTTACCAGCAGTGTGTTTGTGGCCTCAGGGACATGCTATTCTTCGCATATATGTCGACTTTATTTCAACAACTTCACCTGCAAATGACCTGAATTTAGCCACAGCAGAATAATTCTATGCAGCGTTTTCACGGAATTTCAACAATTTCGATAGGAAGGGGTTAACGTGTCAGTATTTCATGTTTTTTTTTTTTGTTTTGTTTCTTTAAGTTTTACGTCTCTAATTCTACAGAGAGAGACACGAATGTATTGTTTAAAATTGTGAACACACATTTTCATGTTTGTGTTTATGTAAGTAAAGCAAATCGTATGTTTCTCAAATCAAGAGCTCTGAGTACTATATTTGCAGGTAGAATGAACGGGCACACAGCATACATGCAAATATATTCATATCTAAAGGGAGAATAGTGCGATTATTGTGAAACTTTCAAGGTTTATTAAGTATGAATCAAGGTATTATTACGTGTATTTCTGTGTTTATATCGCTAACTGGACAAGAGCGGGGATATGAAAAATATAAATAAGAAAATATTTGAGGGAAAATCCCATAAATCCCTCTGTAACGCAAAAACTGAGCCGGATGGAGAAATACTGATTGCATATTCGAATTCAGCACCCGTGATTTAGCTTATAACAAAATTCACATTCCTTGCGACAGAAATGCTGTTGACCAGTGTTATTAGTATATTAGTGAAAATGTTTTTGGGTCGTATATTTAGTTTCTGCTTTAGTTCGAAATAATTATTAAAATTAATAATTAGGTAATAGGTGTAGATTAGTGTGCATAGAAACGATATTCTGTCCTTTAAAAATTAAATTAGAGAAGAAAGGCAACAATATAAATTCAATGAAAATTTTATTTAGATGTTAATATCCATCCCTTGAATGAAATTCAGAAAAAGTATATTTGAAAGTAAATCGTAACTTCTGAAAACAAAATATATTGTTTATTTAACATGTCTCGGATATGAACTAAGGGTTTGATGTTCGATCCATGTGTCTGAAGATCCGAGTAGTACCTTGAAATTTTACAATTCATTTTTTGTTGTTTTTATAAAACGTATTTCTCTGGCTTCATTAAATACCTATGGATTAAGTGTGAAGAATTTTATTATGTGCTTAATAAATATGATGCCTTAACATTATAATTCCCTTATACCAGTTTTCCCATTATTCTCAGAGTTGCACCACAGCGCCTAAAACTGATAGTGAAAATATACACCAAGATGCATTGAGGGATGATTTTAAAGAAGCATTTTCTGATTTCGAGGCGAACATATTCTGTGAGTTAATCAGTTTAATGTCATCTAATTCAAAAGGTGCAACACAAAGTCCATCGTTTAGTTACAAAGAAGTTGAAGATATTAGTCGCATAAAGGAAGAAAGCATTGAGATTAATTTAAATAAATCCGAGTTTCCCGAAGTGTCCACTTCTGTTGATAAATATTCTGTACATGCAGAAGTTAATTCAGAGTTTATGAAAAAACTGGAGTGTTTTTGTTGTGGATCCGGTAGAGATAGTCTTTCAAACAGGAATATTGAAGTGACAAAAATTCATGAATATGCAAGCGAAGATGAAATAATCATTGGAAAGTGCCCAGTAAGAAGAGAGATGGAGAAGCAATTGAATGAAGCGGAAGGAGAGACTAATATTTCTAAGATGGAACTTTCGAGAGAGAGGCAGAGAAAGCAGACGAATTCAAGAAGGAGGAGGAGAAACACAAATATGTTTCGTGGTTCCAAGATACAAATGAAGACTTGCTCTAAAGAAAAGACTAAAGTGTGTGATTTTTGCCAAAAGAAATTTCAACGTTTATTTGATTTAAAAAGACACGTAAAAAGTCATACAGGGGATAGGCCATATAAATGTGAAATATGTGAATATAAATGTACTGAAAAAGGGAGCTGAAAGAAACACATGAGAACACATTCAGGGGATAGGCCATATAAATGTGAAATATGTGAATATAAATGTACTGAATATAAATTCTGGCGTACGCGGATGACACTGCAATCCTAGCAAGAAACAGACCCACACCAGAAGATAATTACAATGTATTGGAAAGTAAAGCGCAAGAAATAGGATTGGAAATGTTTCATAAATAAACAAAAGAAAATATATGAATCTGGAAGATACCAGAAGGACTAAAGAGGAAGAGGGAATAGATACGAATGGTCATACGATAGAAAGAACAAGTACCTAGGCACATTAATTACTGAAAACAATAACACATCGGTAGGAATACAAGAAAGAACAATAAGTGACATCCCCACACGGGGTATTGTAGAATCACTGGTAGAGCGTTGGATTCTCATTCTGAAGGTCTAGGTTCCATACCAGCGATCGCCCATCCTGACAGTTTTTTCCAGGGTTTTCTTGAATCACATGAGGGAAATGCCGGATGGTACTCTCAACTTAGGCTCTACTCGACTCCTTCCCTTCCTGACTGAGATTTTCCACAGTCTTTCCTCTGTCGCGGCAAGGAAATCCCTCGGCGGTACCTTAAACTTAGGCCCTGGCAGACACCTTTCGACCATCCTGACAGACTTTTCAGAGTTTCTTTCTTTACAAAGCGAATACATGAATAGGACGTAAGTAGGCTCCTGGCCGCTACCTTTCCCATATGCCGGGCCGATTGAAACATGCTTAAAGTTATACTTAAATCCAATTCAACAAGAGACAATCCAACGCAATATTTTAAAAAA
>JAGDQP010025929.1:5213-21838 GCA_022664845.1 Lepisma saccharinum
GATAAAAATTCTTCTTACTCACATTTGTGTCAGAATATTCTCAATATCCTTCGCAAATGTGATAAAATTCCAACGTTTAACCCACACATCTTCTCGAGTTTGGGACATACTATAGCCCGCCATTTATTTTGTTTCTGAGAATGCCTTTTACAATATAGGTGACACAACAGAAACATGAATTATTCACAATGAAAATTAGACAAAACTTTATTTATTTTGTGAAATTGAAAGGCGACACAGAATAAACACTATTAAAACGTCTGGTTAAACAATTCAAGTAGCACTAAAGTTTTAGGACTGACATTGTCTTCGTGTATTCCGTATCCCTCTGGTAGTCGAGAGGAATTGAATGTTTCGGGAAAGCAATACTTATTTACAAACACATAACAGTGAAGGAGGTACTGATTCGAAAATGATGTTTTTAAACTTACAGTAACGTTTTCTATTTTTGTTTTTATTAGCTTACCGAATGCTCGTTTTTAATGTTGAATGCTTGAAATAGTAACGAACTCATTACTGGTGATCTAATTGAACAAAAAAGTCTACATACATTGTAATTGAACATTCGTCGATAATTCTACAGGTTGGTATAAGGCCCTAATGAACAATTATCAGTATATTTTATCAAAGATGCTGTTTCTTCCGACTGACACAATGTAGGGGGTAATTATCCGTACTTTTTTTCTTACAAATTAGCCGCGGTTAGGCCGTGGCTGAAAACCCGCTGAGAGGGTTATGCCTTCTTTTCGGGAGGGAGACTACAGAGGACTAGTTGGGTTATGTAAGAGGTCAGTTGGATGGTGTAAGGGATGTTGAAACATGTTTTATCATTTATTTATTAGATCAATAATATCAGAATTTTATAAGCTTTGCGCTTATAACCATCTTGGAGATATGGGAATCAAAGTGACAATGTGATGGAGAATGGTGATGATGTGCACTTATACGTCACAATAATGGACAGAACAAATGCATGATTATCTTCTCGTCTAGGATCGACTCTAAATATTGATGGAAAAACAGATGAGCCCTTGTCGAACATTGTTGATTACAGTGCTGCAATGTTGATGATAGGTGAAGTGATATTCGTGAATGACAATATGAAATGAATAGGGATGCTAGTCTGGAGAAGTCATTGAATGTGCAGAGAATTAAACATAGGGTCCTGAATATGTTGCCTGGAAGTTTAGCTTGAAAATAGTGGCTGCTGCAGATTGAATTTCTTAAAGAAGTCTAGATCTATCAAATTTAAATGTGTTTTGTAAGGCGAGGGTGATGATTGCTAAGACTTGTTCAGTGGTGATTGACTGTTGTGCAGAACTGATAGGTGGTTGTGTTGTTTCTCAGGTATGCGTAATGGTACTATGTATGCAGGTTCGTCAGGTTCTAGAGTCGTCGGTCTTTGCATTTGTAGCTATATGTTAGATGTGCTTCACTACAGGTGTTGTATTTAGGTGGATTTTGAAGATTGGTGCAGGCTGTTGTTTGATGTTATTGCGAACAGTATCCACATGTTGGTATGTTTTTACAATCTTTAGTGTAATGGTCATTGTACTTTTAACATTTCTCAGGTGGTGAAGAGAAAGATGTGGTGAAGTTCGGGATGTTTCGACTCGATGGCGTTTTCTATAGATGTATGCACCTTGTTGTAGAAGATTGTCGATGGTTTGTTGATGATTTGTTAAGACTCTGACCATATAGCTGAATGTATCCTGTTGTGTTTTGATCCTGAGACATCTTGCTTTAATTCTTCTTCTACTTCTGAGTATGTGATGTCTAAATTTACCCCTGCGAATTACTACGGATAGCATAGGAAGTTTACGTGGTGGTGGTGGTGGTTGGCAAATCGGTTTGTTTTCTAGTGGTGCCAATTTAACCTTTTTTCAAAAGATTTTGAAACTGTATTTGTTATGGATGGTTGTAGCAAGTTTGGCGTCAGATGACTGAACAATGATTCCATTTCTAGTTGGTATAATACGAGAGATGGTGTCTCGAGGTACATACTTAAGAAATTGCGTGAATAGAGTTGTTTCAGTGTTTGAAATTTCGTATCGAAATTTGTCAACAGAAATGAATGATTAGATGCTGAAGAGATCCTAGAACTCTGTAGGTCTTCATGGTCAGAATCGGTGAGAGACATTTTATGATCATGATTTGAATCTGTATCGGAGTTTTGGCGTGTATTGAACTTCTTTGAAGGTGGTGACTGTGAGCTTCATTGGCGATGAATATCAGGTGAGCGTGATTGTGAGCTGGAACGTGCGAGTTTCTCAGTGCTTCGTTTATGTTTTGGCGTTGCTCCTGATGATGCTGATTTAGAGGATCGCTGTACTACTGGTGGTAAGACATGTTTGCCGGATGATAATATGTTGTGTGGGTTACACATGATACAATGAGATAGATGATTTGACAGATAATGATCAGTCTCTGTGCAATGACTGCCTTCTCAAAGTAACTCGTACTCTCCGACACTGAGAAATAGCATCAATCCTATTGTGGTCGTGCACGTTTTGTTCTTGTTCGTACGTATGCAATACGAAGTCCTCGATAAGAATGCTGACAACCCACAGCTAAGCTAGGTTCAAGTACGTTATACGTAGCTTTTTTTTATTTTTTTTTTACTAGCTGTAGCTAGCACCCCCAAAGGGCTACACCCTTTATTCGGGAAGGGATATTTGGATATAGGGCAATATGAAAAGGTATGTGGGCTAAGGGACTTTTATATATTTTGAATCATTTATTTTATTGCATCTAATATCATTGAGGCCATTATAAGCTTTTAGCTTATAACCATATTATTGGTTGGGTAATCACTGATCAGTTATGATGATGGTGAGGTGCAGATTCACGCCACAACACTTATGTAATCAGACGAGTGGATGATTATCTTCTGCCCAGGGGCGGCTCTGGGCGTGATGGAAGACGTATGAAGCCCTGTTAGTACATTGATGGTCACTGTGCATTTGATGAGGGTGCAATATATGATGGTGTATCACGTGAACTATATGCAGTAATGAGAGCTAAGTCTGGATGATTGTGTGGGAGTGTGTTCTGATATAGTGTGAGTAAGTGGGAAAGTGGTGGAGTGACATGGGTGTGAGTACCGTTGGTGTTCTCGTGAGTACTGAGTGTGTCGTGAAACAAGGGGTGTTGTGAGTCAAAGCGGTTTGAAATGTAACGGGTACGTAGTGTTTCTAAATGTAGCAGTAAGTGTGGAAATGTAAGTCGTTCATATAGTTCTCTTGTTGGACTAGGTAGTTGGATGCGATATGCAATCCGTAGTGCGTGTCTTTCCAGTACTTGAAGTTGGTGATATATGCGAGGAGGAGCAGCGGTCCAGGCTGTGAATCCGTATGTTAGTACAGGTCGTAAAAATACTTTGTATGTGTTGAGTACTGTGTCAGCTTTTAATCCCCAGGTTGTTCCGGTTAAACGTTTCAGCAGGTTCAGTCTGTTCTTGGCTTTAGTGATGACATTTAAGAGATGAGGTCGCCAGGTTAGGTGATGTTCAAGAATTAATCCGAGGTACGTTACTGTATTGGTCGGCTTTATACGTTCATTAAGTACTTTAATGTCAAGGCGGGAAGGGTTGCGTTTAACTCGGGAACGGCGTTTAGGGGGTATAAAGACTTGAGTTTTGTTAGAATTGATGGTTAGGCCCCACTTGCTGCACCAGGATGTGAAAGTGTTTATAGCTTGGTCCATGGTGCGGTTAATGTGTTGAACGGATTGACTCAGTGCCAGGAAAGCTGTATCATCTGCGTATTGAAATATGTGGATGTTTGGAGGTAGGGGAGGTAAATCGGCTACGAAGAGGAGGTAGCTGCAGTGTAAGAAGATGGGATGGGATGTACTGGAGTTTATAGAAATATAGGCAAGACGGTTGGTAAGAAAGTTATAGATGAAGCGTATGTAAGTAATGGGGAGTTGAAAGAAACGTAATTTGAATATGAGGGCTTGGTGCCAGACTTTATCGAAAGCTTTTTCAAGATCAAAAAGAACAAGACACGAAGGTAGTGAAGTGTTGTAGTGGTTTGAGATCAGGTTGGTGAGGCGAAGGAGTTGGTCGTTGATACTATAGAAAGGACGAAATCCAGCTTGATGGAGCGGAAGGAGGGTGTGTTCGTCAAGGTGGTTATGGAGGCGGTTAACAATGATCTTTTCCAGGGTTTTGCTGAATGTGGAAGTAAGTTGGATAGGTCGGTAAGATGATACAGCGTGTGGAGGTTTAGAGGGTTTCGGGAACATAAGAGTTTTTGAGGTTTTCCAGGGTGTAGGAATGTACCCAGTTCGGAGAATGAAGGTATATATGGCAGCAAGGAGTTGATGAAGGGCAATTGGTGATTCTTTAAGATGTCGGTAGGTGATGGAGTCTATCCCAGGTGCGGATTGTCTTTTGCGTGCAAGGATTTGTAGGATTTCCATATGCGTGATTGGTGCAGTTAGTGGGTGATTTGGTAAGGTGTGATTTGGGTTCGGTTGGAGATGGGGAGAAGCTATGTTTAGTCTGTCGGCTGGATGGTGTCGCATAGGGTTTATAGGTATGGATGGAGTGAATATGTCCTGGAGATAGTCTGCGAAAGCATTAGCTTTTTCTGTGTCTGTATGGAGAGCTTGATCGTTTTGTAGTAGTGGGTATGACGTTTTGCTGTATTTGCCTGTAAGGTTGTTAAAACGCTTCCAGTATTTAGAGGGATGTGCCGTGTCTGTGAGGTTGTTGCAGGTTTTTATCCATTGGCGCAGTTTATATGCTTTTATGTAGTTATGTACTGTGCGTTGGTATTGTCGATGAAGTCTTAGTGATTCAGGGTTTCCTGTGCGCTTGAAATATCTGTAAAGGTTGCGTGAGCGTTTTATTAATGGGAGGTATTGGGGTGGGAGGTGTGGGCGGAATGGATGTTGAGTGGTAGTTGGAATGTATTTCTCAGAAGCTTGTTGAATGGAGTGGGAAATAGTATCTATAGTGTGGTATAGTTCGTCTTCATTGGTTGGGTACTCAATTGGCTCAATTTTTTGTTGTATATGATGTCTGTATCCGTTCCAGTCTGCCTGGTCAAACCGCTGTAGTTTGCGTATTGGTATATTTTGTGGTTGATGTTTTGGTTGGTTCTGATCAAGTCTGAGTTTGACCGGTGCGTGATCGCTGCCCATAAGATCTAAGACGTCAATAGTGCAGTGTGGTGCTAAGTTTGATGAAGTGATAACAATATCGGGCGTGGTGTTGGATATCGGTCTGGTATGTTGAGGTAATTGATGGAGAGTTCCGGTCGTTTGAAAGTCTATCAAATTTTGGAAGTCTAACTTTTCTCGGGCAGAACGGCTGTGTATATTGATGTCGGCCATAATAATATAATTCCGGAAATTATTTGAGATATATGTGAAGAAGTTCATGGGTATAGGATGTCCTGGTCGTATATATATGGTTGCTAATGTAACACAGATGTGGGGATAATATAAGGTAATTATGAGGTTTTCAGGTAGATTTTGTAATGGAGGTTTGTATTGTCGGTGTGCTATGGATGGGGGAAAACCTATTGCCGTTCCTCCATTTGCTCTTAATGCTGGCATTTGACTATCTTGCCTAAGAAGTGTATATCGCGGGAGTCTACACCTCTCAGTAGGCTTCAGATATGTTTCATTAAGGAGAAAAGCAGTGACATGTTCTTCTAGGAGGAATTGTTCGAATAGCGGCTTATGGGTGTGCAAGGAGCGGATATTGAGGAATAAGAAGGTTAAAGTCATGATGCGAAATGTAGGTTGGTTGTAAGAATGCTTGGGATTATACTTCAGTCTCGAGTGTATTTACATGAAAGTGAGCATATGGTCCTGAGTAAGTTGCATTAAAATTTACGTGAAGTGTTGTTTTTGCGGCATATTGTATTTGTTGAAGTACGTGTTGGCGCTGGAAGGGATGTAAGTTCTGAAGAGTGACTGTTATGAAGGTTAGCAGTTGATCTACGGTGATAGGTTGGTAGACAGATGTTACAGTAGTGGTGTCCCGTTGTTTTGTCTCCGGAGTCCTGATTGGAACGATTAGTTCTGGTTTTGTCGGTTCTGCTGGTGGTCGTGCCTTGCATTTGTAACTAAACGTTGGGTGTCCTTCGCCACAAGTGTTACATTTAGGTGGCTGTTGTAAGTACGTAGCTTTCATTACAGGAGAAAAAAAAAGTGCCAAAATTTTAAAAATGTTATGGCGAGATGGTTGAAGAAACTAAATGGCCAACTATTTCAAGACTGTTTTCAAAAACTTGTCATTGCTTCTAGAAATGTTTTCCAAACGATAGTTACTGGGTAGAAAAATACAGCTGCTTGTTGTAAACTGACGCGGGAAAAGGCAGGGAGATGAATTTAGTAGTTTAGTCCTGCCATCTAGTGGTCACTTATGAAACTGTACTCATTAATATTTATTCATTCCTCATAAAAAGGTTCTTTAAGTAGTATTGACGTTTTTGGTAAATCCTTTAATAGTTTAACTCAAGTAATATGACCAGTAAACTATAATGAAAATCACAAAAGCAATAGGGAATATTATCCTACTCCAGTAATCAACTTCGTTGTGCATATATTCTTTGAATTTTCTCGAAGGTTCTTTCTCTCTCATTTGTTTTGGACTGCTCCAGATTGATCTTGGAATTTGTGAGTTTGACTCCTTTACTTTACCAGCACTGTTCATGTCCTGTAAGAAAAGAAATAATTTTGTTTTAGTGTATACAAAATGGTGATATTTTGAAGTTGAGATCCTGAACTGATTAGACATTTTAGTAATGAGTAGTTCATATACCATCGATTAACTGTTTAGTAATAAGATCAGCTTATATTTATCACCTGTATTTGCAGTGCCTCTAACTTATATTAGCAGAAAATAACTTCATACTTAGATACACTGTAAAAGAATTTAAAGAACTTTCCTGTAAATAGGCAACTTACCATGTGGAAATTTTAGTAACTATATATACTGAATATCATACCTTTTCAGTTTCCAGGAATATTCGAAGAAGGAATACTTAGAAATTTATCACCTAATTATTCAAATTCATATACTGTAATGATCTACTGGTAACCAAAGAAGATGAATTACTAAAATATTCTAATAAAATATTATTAATAAGATACTAAAATACAGTATGGCCGGAAATAAAGTATACCAAAAGTTGCAAACAATGTACACCATCGGTGGTGTTAAGAAAGTAAAGCTGTGCAATGTCAGATGTCACTGTGACTATAGTTCTAGCAGAGAACATGTCTAGTGACAGGCGGTTTCATAATGACCTTGAGTATTCGTGAGAAGGCGTTTGTTGTGTGTTCATTATTCCCGCCCACACAAAAGTGGCCAAAGTAGTGCACGGATAGTGAAACCGTGTTTGAGTTATAGAGTGCCAGAAACCGTATCAAACAAAGCGCTCAGTGATACTGTTAGTTGCAAAATTCCGAGAAACAAGGGCAGTGCTTTGCTAACGCTAAAGGCGCTCGGGAAGAAGGCAATCAACCACTAAGAACCTGTGTTTTAACACACATAATTCATCAAGACAGAGCCACTGCACACACTGCAAGTCAACCCTTATAGCTTCTGCAACATTACTTTCAAGACTGAGTACTCTCGATACAAACATACTATCCATGTCCTGCCCACTCACCTTATCTCACCCCGCGTGATGTTTATTTGTGGAGCATACCAGGGGTCGTGTTCTGCCTTCAAAGTCACGGGATAAAATTGCTGCTATGCTTGACAGCTTAGCGTGGCTATAATTTTTCTTTTTGTGTTGGGCGGAACACACTTGGAGCATGTGTTTTGAAAATTTTGTGTCCTGCTTGTTCTGTTTCTGATCACATGCTGTATTGTACTACCTGACTGTCTCTGTAACACTGTGCAGTACAATTAAGCTCATATTGCATACAACAGTACATGTTTCTCATTTTGGTATATTCTACTTCTTGCCTTATTGTATTTTAATAAGATACTGAAATGTTTTTAATAGGCACTTTCTAACCATGTAGATTGACAACGTTATTTCTACAGTTATAACGGATAGCCAAGGTCGCCCCAAGGAAAAAAAATCTACACGTTTATAGCATATATTTTACTTCTATATGTTACGTAGTATTAAGAAAAAGGATATTTGTTCTTCTAAATTGAAATATCATTAGTAGTTAAATAGAAACTATAACTTTCAAGAAAAAAAAACACATTTGCGATACATTATACGCACGTATGGAAAGAAAAGGGAACAAGTGCAGGAGTTGTAGTACTATTGTTGTCCACTAGATAATGCTGCTGTACACTAGCCGAAAGTAGTCTTGTTGTATGATATATCGGAAATATGTATTGAAAACAGAGTTACAAGAGAACGAAACAGTAATTTATGTTAACTAATGGAGAGATAACTATTCCAAATGAATAAATATGAGAGAGTTATTGTTATTTGAAGTCCACCGGACACTGATAGTTCAGGAAGGGAACTGGTCGTATACACGTTGTGTGGTACACACCGTGCGAATCTTATCTGGAAAAACCACTGTTGCCATACAGTTTTAGTACCAGTGTTTTTGATCATTCAGCTTTTGTGGAAGACTTGTTTGTTTAACACAGGTAGACATAACCAAGAGGACATATTGCTGCCTCTTAGGGGAGCCACAGTGATTATTATCATTCATCATACTGTTGGTTCTACTATTCATCGTGGCCTATGGCCTTCACTGCTTCCCACAGTTAACAGACATGTCAGACAAACAACGCATAGGACGTCACAATCTTCCACCGACAGTTCTAGGTCCACCTGCATATGTAGATCCTCCTCATTTTTCCTTAGGCGCCATACCAAAACAGAAACGGAACATCGACCAAAATCCATCATCCTCAGACAGCAAATCAGGACGAACCACATCAGCATCACCACCGCCAAAGAAGACTCATACGATTAGTGACTCTGAATCCGATAATGAATTCATGGACATCATTGACCAAACTGAACCAGCGAACACTCATCAGACCACTTCCTACTCATTTCTGCTAACTGGATATGATTCAAAATTTCAAACTCCCAAGATGCTACTAAATCAATTTCTAAAATATGTACCTCGTCAAGCTATCTCAAGACTAATACCAACCAGAAACGGCATCATTATACAATCTTCTGACCAACAACTCGCAGCAAAAATCCGTAATAAACACAGCTTCCAGATCTTTGGTCAAACTGCAAAACTTACTCGCCTAGAGGATAAACCACTGAAACATCCACCACCCCCACGAAGATCACCCATGCTATCTGTTGTGATTCGTAGTGTGGATCCGACGATAACTGACGAGGAGACAGGAAAAGAGCTACAAGCTGAGGGTCACATACTCACTAAATGTTTACGCATCAAAACAAAGACAGGGATTGCCAGTTATATGATTCGAGTACTCACAAATCATCAAGAGACAATCAACGACTTACTAACCACAGGCGCATACATCTACAAACGACGTTACAGAGTTGAACCATCTCACTCTCCGCCTCCATTACCTGTCCGTTGTGAACGTTGCCAGATCTACAATTCACACCATACTTCTGCTTGTCCTAACAATCCAACCTGTGCCTACTGTACTGGACCACATAACACCAAGGACTGTAGTAATCTTCAACAACCTCCCAAATGTAACACCTGTGGAGAAAAGCACCCTACTTTCAGTTACAAATGTAAAGGCCGCCCAGAACCAAACCCTGCTAACCCTGGACTTGTTGTACCTATCCATCTTCCCGAAAACAAACCTCCGACTACACCCGTTACATCTATGTCACAACCCATCACAGTTGCTCAGTTCCTGACTTTCATCACTGTTGCACTCCAAAACCTCTATCCCTTCCAACGTCCAGACGTACTACAACACCTACAATTCGCCGCCCGTACTATTCTCCATACTAACCTCTTCGCCACCTATTCTTGTCCATATGTTCATATTCATACCAACCCACTGGAAACTGAAGTTTGAACTTGACATTGACAGCTCCTCACTTATCATTCACCACATCAATCATCACCATTTTCATCAATGTACTAACAGGGCCGCACCTGTCTTAACATTTAGCCCAGAGTAGCCCCTGGGCGAGAAGATTATCATGCATCTGTCCGTCTTAAATGTCTGTGATCTTGTAGTCCACCTCATGCTCATTTCCTCACCCTACCATTACTGATTTCATAACCTCAAATAATGATTATAAGCAAAGCTTATAATGTCATGATTATCAAAATAAAGGATAATAAAATTTTGTTAAATCTCCTAGACCTCCTTACCTTCCGAAAACTACTCCTTTCATCCTACTCCTATTACCCGAAATAAAAGGCGTACCCCTTTGAAGGGTGCTAGTCCCCTTAAGGGGCTGGCTATAAAAAAATAAAAATAAAAAAAATACACACCGTGATACTCAAACCTAGCCTAGCTGTGGGTTGTCAGCGTTCTTATGGAAGACCTCGTATTGCATACGTACGAACAAGAACAAAACTTGCACGACCACAATAGGATCGACGGCATTTCTCATTGCCGGAGGGTATGAGTTACTTTGAGAAAGCAGTCATTGCACAGCGACTGATCATCATCTATCTCATTGTATCATGTCTAACCCACACAACAAATCATCATTCGGCAAACATGTCTTACCACCAGTAGTACAACGATCTACATCCTCTAAATCAGCATCATCAGGAGCAACGCCAAAACATAAACGGAGTACTGAGAAACTTGCACGTTCCAGCTCACAATCACACTCACCTGATATTCATCGCCAAGGAAGCTCACAGTCACCACCTTCAAAAAAGCTCAATACACGCCAAGACTACGATACAGATTCAAATCATGATCATAAAATGTCTCTCACCGATTCCGACCATGAAGACCTACAGAGTTCCAGGATCTCTTCAGCATCTAATCATTCATTTCTGTTGACAAATTTCGATACCAAATTTCAAACACCAAAACAACTATTCATGCAATTTCTGAAGTATGTACCTCGAGACACCATCTCTCGAGTTATACCAACTAGAAATGGAATCATTGTTCAGTCATCCGACGCCAAACTTGCTACAACAATCCGTAACAAATACAGTTTTGAAATCTTCGGAAAACATGCTAAATTGACACCACTAGAAAACAAACCGATACGCCAACCACCGCCACCACGTAAACTTCCTATGCTATCTGTAGTCATTCGAAGGGTAGATTTAGACGTTACAGACTCAGAAGCAGAAGACGAATTAAGGCAAGATGGACACATTATCAGCAAATGTCTCAGGATCAGAACACAACAGGTTACATCCAGCTATATGGTCAGAGTCTTAACAAATCATCAACAAACCATCGACAATCTTCTACAACGAGGCGCATACATCTACAGAAAACGCCATCGAGTCGAAACATCCCGAACTTCACCACCTCTTCCTGTGCGCTGTGAGAAATGTCAAACGTACAATGACCATTACACTAAAGATTGTAAAAACACACCCACATGTGGATACTGTTCGCAACAACATCAAACAACAGCCTGCACCAATCTTCAAAATCCACCTAAATACAACACCTGTAGTGAAGCACATCTAACATATAGCTACAAATGCAAAGCCCAACCTACTCTAGCATCTGACGAACCTGCATACATAGTACCAATACGCTTACCTGATAAAACAACACAACCACCTATCACTTCTGCACAACAGCAAATCACCATTGAACAAACCTTAGCAATCATCACCCTCGCCTTACAAAACACATTTCCATTTGATAGTTCTAGACTTCTTCAAGAAATTCCATCTGCAGCACCCACCATTTTCAAGTTAAACTTCCAAGCAACATATTCAAGACTCTACGTTCATTTCTCTGCACATCCATCCAGACTAGCATCCCGATTCCTTTCACATTGTCATTCACGAATATCACTTCACCTATCATCACCATTGCAGCACTGTAATCATCAATGTTCGACAAGGGCTCATCTGTTTTGCCATTAATGTCTAGAGTCGCCCCTAGACGAGAAGATAATCACGCATCTGTTCTGTTCATTATTGTGACGTATAAGTGCACATCATCACCATCGTCCATCACATTGTCACTCTGATCACCATAACTGCAAAATGGTTATAAGCGCAAAGCTTATAACATCCTATTATTATTGATAAAATAAAGAAATGATAAGACATGCTTCAACATCCCTTAGACCATCCAACTGACCTCTTCCATAACCCAACTAGTCCTCTATAGTCTCCCTCCCGAAAAGAGGGCAAAACCCTCTCAGCGGGTTTTAGCCATGGCCTCACCGCGGCTAATTTGTAAAAAAAAAAAAAATACACACGGTGAGAGGAAAATGTACAGAAAAAGTTAAACCATTTATGACATGGACCACTTTTGGATAGCAGCCGCGTTACAGTTATTCTGTCCTTAGGTCAGCTGTGAAGCGCCTTCGGCTAGCAACTTATGACACTGTATAAGATCTGTGACAGTTAGTCGTAACCCGCAAGGCCAAGGATCTTCGAGCGGGGCACCCTAACTCCTTTTCGGGGCAATAGAGAAAGGTTCCGGAGAGTTTTGTCTAAATGTCAGTTAGGTTGTAAGTTGGCAATAGATGCTTCCAAAGATAGGATGGGAAATAAATGACCTTCTCAAGACCGCGACATGCTTTTGCAGATACAAGTCAGGGAATCGCTGTTTAGTGGTCCAAAGCTGAAATAATATTGAGGGAAGTTTACTTTGATGTTAGTTCACATGTGTTTTGAGGGAGTCAGTTACCACGTATCAAAGTAAAGAAGTAACAAAGATATTATGCAAGATAAGTAAAGGAAATAGAAGATAGTAGGCAAGATAAC
Source organism: Lepisma saccharinum (assembly GCA_022664845.1). Classification (NCBI taxonomy): domain Eukaryota; kingdom Metazoa; phylum Arthropoda; class Insecta; order Zygentoma; family Lepismatidae; genus Lepisma; species Lepisma saccharinum. The sequence continues at coordinate 18,045 of JAGDQP010025929.1, forward strand.
TGAAGTAAGTGATTAACCGTAATTCAAAGGATAATTATTACAGATCTACATTCTACAAAAAACGTTCCGTGAGAAAGTAAGATGTCAAGTAAGTAATAATATATCAAGTGAACAAACCAGAAATAGTGCGAGCAAATAATATTACAGAGGAGATAGTCTTAACTAAGTGATATATCAAAGGATATACTAAATAAATAGGATTGTGCTGAGAAAGAAAAGTGCGATTGAAAAATACTGTAGTGCATAACAAGACATTACATTTAATGTACATTTAGGTGTTTAGAAGAAGCTATAGGCAGTGCATTTATTATTCTAATATCATTTTAAAGATTAATAAAATAGTGGTGCATATTTGAATATTACAAATAATATTTCAATACTACAGATAATTGATTTTAATGGTGCGACTATCAAGTAATACATGTAAGTGAGTGGATAGTTAAGCTTTAAACTGTGATATTATTAAACCGTGCTATTAAACTATGATATTATTAAATGGTGAAAGGAAACAATTGCCAATATCGAAGTGGATAGTGCCAATCTAAATGTTAATTATATATATGCAGGAGAAAAAGCTTAATATAGGGGATAAACTACTCATTTTATTAAGCAAATCAGAAGTTTTCCTTATAGACTTATTGCATACCCATTACAATATATTAAAATACGAAAAATGGAGATACGTAGACATTAACAGAGTATTTGATAATTCTTCTGTTGACAGTGTAAGCTGAATTGCGAACATCATAAAGTGTTTATCTCTTCAGCGAATCGAGACAGTTCGATATTTCTTTACAAAATGCACTACATTATCGTCTGAACCATACATTAGAATATCACAATATTCCACATCGGGAGAATAGAAGAGTTGCCCTATCCCGAGCGCTTAACGTACCTCGGCTGTAGAGCGTTGAGTGACAAAACATACCAAATCCTTTCGAATATCGTTACACAGTTCTGACTATAAATCTAATTCCGGGCACTGGTAAATATTCTTTTTAAAAGATGAGTTACAGTAGTGAGATATGATAAAGTTGAAATATGTTTAATCTATTTAAGTTCGAGATACGTTTAGTTTCTTATGGGTTACAAACTTTCTTGGTCACTTTTTTTATGTAGTAAGTTGGCAAAATCATCTTTATCATAACAACATTTTCCTGCGGAAAGTAATGCATACGTGTCACTTTTGTGTTTTGTTAACACGAACTAAAATCCAGTGACCGGTGTCGTAGGTATAATTGCCATGTTTATTTCCGAAAATAAATTGAAGATTTTATTGACACCCATAATGTAATCATTAAAATGATGATTCTATGATATTATTTTATTTGAATCTCATATAATCTTAAGTATATTGACTTATATGTGGTATATGGAGAGCTAAGATCCACAGTGGTATTCACAGTCAGTCGTCATGATAATAGACAAACAGTTTTAAAGTCACGATAATTTCCGAAAGATGTACAATTTTGAACCGAAAACGTACACAATATAGTTTACTTTTTACTTTATTGACCTGAAAAAGAAAATATCGAAGTATGTAGCATTAATAACTAGATACTGCACATTTCCATCGTTTAATTAAATTTTCGAATAAACCTAAATACACCAGTATGATTATCAACACTCCACATAGGCCTACAGGATGTCCCCGAAATAATGGTGCAAGCTACCCAGAAATGCAAAATTTAGCGGAGTTTCAGAAATACGGACGCTGTAGGTCAAGGTGGCATCGTCACAAAATTACGTCATACCTGGACATATAATGACGTAAACGATATCGGCTTAGCAAAATACAATCGAAGTAGTACCCAATACATCGGTTTAAACTATGCTTTTGATTGAGCAAGTGCCCCATGGACAGGTTTCTCAATCTAAAAATTTCATTGTCAAGGAATTAAATTGTTTAATAACACAAACATAGAAATCCGCTGTAAGCTGTATTCGCGAAATCATAAACATAGCTTGAATAGCTGTATCGGCTACTACTTTGAGTATGATTGGCTAAGCCGATGCCATTACTTGTCGATATATGACGTCATTTGTGACGATGCCGCCTTAATTTTGAGTGCATGTAGCTCCGAAACTAATCAGATTTCGGAATTTCTTCAAAGGAGCTTTTTTTCTTGATCTAATGGAAATAATCACCTCTTGAAATTTACACCATTATTTCAGGGACATCCTGTATAAACATTTTTTGTCACTTCGTATATAGTTAACTGACTGTATGTAAAATGCGAAACGTGCTGTTATATGATATTATGCCAATACTGAACGTAAATATTATTTCAACCTTTGAATTGACACTAAGTTTTAAAGCGTATTTTGGGAGAATGTATGTTCTTCCCGCCAGCAATCCTATTGCCTTACAAATCGACGTGTTCACTACGAAGCTTCCAACAGTTTTATATATCCTTTTTATATTATTAAATTTGTAAACAGTACATTTTCTATTTGAAAATAAGATTTCTACTTGAATTTTAATCTTTGATGTATGATGAGCTCTCTGAGTAACACAAGAAAATGTGACAATGGCATGGTTCAGATTTCATAGAACACATGGCAAGGCATTTAACTATTTGGCACTTACATTCTAAAACGGCATTTAACAAAATATATAATGGGACTCTGCTATTGTTGTATTACATTTAGAAGGCGTTTCTTTTGCATTTAGGCAAATTTGCGATGTTTGAAAGGAAGCAATAAGGCGCCCATATCCAGTTTCCCTTTCATTTGCAACCCAAGTAGATGATTACCACAAATTTCTTGTTGTTTTAACTTGGCAACACCGCAGGTTAAAGTCCAGGTCAGTGAAAAATATGGCAACATGGTAGGTCAAAGCCCTGATCATGTTATTTCTTATCAGTGACATGTGCTAAAGATTAGAATATATATATATAGACTGTGTTGTTGCATATAAGATAAGTAGCGTGGAAGGACACAGTTTTTGTTGTTTTCGGGCAGGTCCTGTGGGGAAAGTTGAGCCCTCTCCATTTTTTTGGTAAACTTGGTAACACCGTAGGTAAAAGTTCAGGTCAATGAAAATATGGTAACATGGCAGGTTAAAGTCAAGGTCATTACATGTGATAGTGCGGAGACCATCATATGATCTTAGTAAAGGATTGAGATGATGTAAGACATGATAGTATAAGATGATGGACTAAATTTGGGGAATAGTGATATCACGATCGAAGATGGTGTGTGGAAATATTGCTATTAGGTTGCTTGAGATACTATCACGTGACCTTACTGAGATGACCAAGTTTTTGTTGTTTTTAACTGACAGGTTCTTTGAGCCATTTTCATGTGAGTTGTAATTTCGTTCGTACTTCACCACAGGTTGGGCATATCAAGCTAGGTTCAGAGAGCATCACGTGATTTTAATGAAGGATTGAGATGCTAGTATAAGATTGTGGACTAAATTTTGGAGAATACTGATATCACAATCGAAGTTGGTGTCTGGAAATTGCTATTACGTGTGAACACAGAAAAGGTTGGGAAGATGCAGAGGTTGCTTAAGGTTGTTTGTATTAACTCGTTATGAAAATAAAGGAGCAAGTCAGAGTTGCCAACCAAATGGATGAAAATAAAAGTGAAAGACAGAGTTGCGAATCAAACGTATGAACAGAAAATAGTAAATCAGAGTTGCAAAACAAATGTAAGAGGAGCAAGTCAGAGTTGTTCGTTATCAAAATAAAGGAGGAACTCAGATTTGCCAAGCAAATGAATGAAAACAAAAGTGAAAGCCAGAGTTGCGAATCAAACGTATGAACAGAAAATAGCAAATCAGAGTT
>JAGDQP010025930.1:0-15897 GCA_022664845.1 Lepisma saccharinum
GCAGGGTACATTTTTCGGCACTTGACATTACATGGAAGTATATAGGAGACGACAATATTTTGCGATTTTTGGAATTGTAGTACGAGGTGACCTCAAGTATCTTTGATATATTGCAGAGCTAATGAAGCTGTCTGTTATTGCCTAAAGAGCCAATAACAATTTCCTAAAAATATCGGCGACTTAGTGTTTTCGACACGCATGGGCATGGAAGTCTATGGAACGGAACAGTTTGTCGCAATTTCTGGTGCAAAAGTAGGAGAAGACACAACTACCTTTTGATATATTCCAGAGCTAATTAAGCTTCGTGTTAACAGACTATTGTTGTTTCCGGAAAACATAGGCAACTTAGTGTTTCCGGCAGTTATGCACGTGGAAATATGTGGGAGAGGATATTAAGCTGCCGATATTTTCCGGAAACTATTATTATTGGCTCTTTAGACTGTTATTAACTCTACAACACAAGATAGTTGAGGTCACCTCCGACTCCTGCCCCAGAAATCACGATAAATTGTTCCCTCCATGCGCATAAGTGCCGAAAACACAATATCGCAGATATTTTTCAGGAAACTGTTATTCGCTCTTTAGACAAAGCTTCATTAGCTCTACAACATACCAAAAGATAGTTGAGGTCCTACCCCTACTCCAGAAATCGCAAAATACTGTCGTTTCCCATATACTTCCATGTTAATTTCAAGTGCCGAAAAATGTACTTTGTCGATGTTGGGCAAAAAAAAAATATATCATATTATTCAGGACGAGGGCTACTTTAATTTCCTATACCTTTCAATTGGTCGCGTTTTAAACAGGCACACTATGGAAGTGGGCATAGTTCTTTAAGGACAGCGATCCCTGCAGGACGAACCAGTACGGAACGTCCACAACCAATAGATAACGAGGCACTCAAGGCGGCTATTGATGACGATAATGGCCAAATATGAAGAACTGAGAGAACCATTACATTGCGTTGCGGAAACCATTCGACAACACCGCCATAAGCTTTGACAGTATAAAGTTGGACAAAGGTTCTCACATGCGTTGACTGCGGCTCGGAAAGGGGTGAGAGCAAATGTCTGTTTCCTTGTTATGTCGTCAGAGGAAGGATCCATTTCTGGACAGGGTGCTGACCTGCGATGAGAAGTGGGTTCTTTGCGATACTCCACGGCACCATCATCATTGATTGGCATCACACGAAACCCCTCCCAAACCACCAAATCAACCAATGCATGAACGAAAGATTATGTTCTGTGTTTCGCGGACTATTCGGGATATTGTGCATTGCGAACTAATGCCATCTGGCCAAATCACCAATGCAACTATTTACTCGCAGCAATTGGAACGTGTGCATGAAAAACTGAAAACCATGGAGCTACGCTTGTAAATCGCAAAGCTTTCATTCTGGTACAGGATCATGCGCAAAAGCATGTTGCTAAGGTCACCCGTGATATCATTATCCAACTTGATTGGGAAACATTAATGAATCCCTTAAGTTCCCGACATTGTATCTTGGATGAGCATTTGTATCATTCGTTAGACAACCAAGTCGCCTTCCTCAAGTTCTGCTGATTTCTACCACTGTGAGATCCAGTGTCCCCAAGCGTCAGAATTTTTAATCTGAATTTATTTTAAGGCCTTTAGGCAACTATGGCTCAGGCCGAACCCAAGCGTTAAAGACAGTCATTGCTACTGATGGAGACTGTTTCTGATTTTCCAGATACACCTTTCTTTTTGTAGGGTAAAAATCCGGTACAACGTTGTAGGTTGCCTTATATTTTGCAATAAATAATTAGTACTAGAAGCTGTACAGGGAAAGAAAAGTAAGCATAATAACTCTGAAATACACACACACAGCACGAACTACAACACAAGTTCTTCCTGCATTTTCCAGAAGTCATATTCAGACATAGCAGGGCAGTTAGGGAAACATCCCGTTCGTACAATGTGTTCTGCGATGAGACCTGCATCTACCTCACACCAGACGAAAACAGAAGACGTGTATGGAGATACTACTCGCCCTAAATAAGGCACAGCAACACTGTGTATCTGTGATCTTTCCGGCCAGTATCATCCATGGCCACACACTCCCCTTGCCCATGCAGTTTGTTTATCCTTTTGGATGAGAATAATAGGCAGGATTTTACCTTTGCAGTATGATAATGCTCCACCGCATGGTACTGACATAGTCAATCAGTACATCCAAGATGTCGGAATAACAAGGATAGAGTCGCTTGCGATGTCTCCCGACATATATTTCACTGAGCATGCTTGAGATATGCTTGGTAATGTCGCGGACTATGGGTAGATACGTAGGTTCAAACCCTAAGGCTGACCATCCTGAATGAGGTTTTCCAGGGTTTCTTTTAGTTCCACCACGTGAATGTCATAATGGCACCTTATGAAAGGCCCTGACTACCTTCTCCATCCTTTACTCCTACCCTTTCCAGGCCTGAGCCAAAAGATGCCTACAGGCCATAAATGATTCAATTCTAATTCAATTGGATTATGCTCAAAACGACCATGAGACAACACACAACGCTTAATCTTCGGAAAGTTGCGGAAGTGCCATGGGACCAATTAAACCAGGAAAGCTTGGAAAACCTCATCAACGCCTTCAAGAGAGCAAAAGGGAGTGTCACATTGTACTTACTCTACATAGAAGTGGTCCCCATTGACACTCCGTCCTGCTTGACGTTTTGTTGTTCTTTAAGTAATGGTTTGATTGCCAACAATTAATTTATGTTTTTAATACATGTTGTTCTGAATGAATGATTTCTTATGTTCTCTCTTCTTGTTTTCATAATTTTCCACGAAAATCCGAAATGCCTTTCGTTATGAATTATTATACTGAGGCAATAAAGGACCTTGTCATTCGCAGTTCGCTTAAACAATTTACACTTAAGCTATAACTTATAAAATACTACCAAGGAAGATACGATTTCCCAGTGTTCAGACAACTATTTGCTAGAGCAATACTGAGTCGACCATCGGTGGATCCCAGATCACACGCCAGACGTAGTGAACTTGGCACAAAAAAGCTACCACCCTAACGATTCAAGCAGAAGCTTATCCTATGCTTTAATATTAATAATAATGACAAATTCTCCAGTTACCTGACTTACCTTCAGTATCTGACGGGCTGCTACGTCTACGGCGTGTAGGTGATGACACAGCTACCTGACCTAAGCCCAGATTCTCCAGAATTAAGGTTGGATTCACTTCCATTTGGGATGGTGGCATCACTTCTTCCATTTCTTTCACGTATTTCGGGGCTTCCTTCACCGTTACTCCCTTTTCAATCTCTTGTATGTATTTCAAATAAGTCTTTTTCAAATTTCTCCATCTCTGATGACATTTCAAACCAGCCTCCTTCTTCGATGACCTTGGGATGGGTGCACCTTTCTTAGCCATAGCGTCTGCAACTTTCATCCACACATTATGTTTCACAGTAGAATCACTAGTAAGCTGTGTTTTAAATCTTTTACCTTTTACGACCTGTAAGAGTACCTGGGTATAATCTTGACGCTTGTTAACTGGTCGTTGCCAAAATTTCCCTGAGGGAATGCCGACATCTGTTAAGAAAATAAAAGAAACTTATTTGTTTAATGTTTCTGTTAAAATAAGAGTTGTATTATACAGTGTCAACAAACAATAATTGCACACATTCATAAGTCATATAATGATTTTACGCCAAAATAACATTACCTTGAAACTACAAATTATTGTTGTCCTCTTGATAACTGAAACATTTCCTTGCGGGAGTGCTTTTCACCTTCAACCATGTATGGAACTATATTAATTATTTTCCTGTTGCCAAGTCATATGGAATACATCTGAATGTTTTAACAATTTTGATCAACATGTGCTCAGTAACTAGCGACCCAACGCTGGTATCTGAGGAATTCAACAGGCATTTTACAGAAGTAGCAAATAAGCTAATTAATCGATGTAACGTCTTAAAAGAACCGATAGAACTACTAAAAGTAGCCCAACCACGAGTAATGGAAAACATGTTACATTACAGAAAACGAAGTCACAACTGAAATAAATAAATTGCAAGAAACTAAATGTACAGGTAATTTAATTCCTACAAAGATTCTAAAGCTATGTGACAAACTGCTCACACCACAATTAACTTATCTTTTTAACGAATGCGCTCTGAATAGAATTTTCCCAACAACGCTGAAGGTAGCAAAAATAAAGCCTATATTTAAAAGTGGAGAGAAGTGCTTGGTAGAAAATTACAGACCAATTTCTCTCCTTCCTGCATTCAGTAAGATTTTAGAAAAAATAATAAAAAACAGACTTCTAAGATTCTTAATGAAACACAACATAATAACACATGAACAACACGGTTTTATTCCACAGAAAAGCACTGCAACAGATAGCATACTTCAGGGACTAAATGAAAAAAAAAATACTAGGTACAGGGGTTGGACAAAAAAATCTAAAAACACGTCATACAGGACACGTAAGTGTGGCCCGCCACTGTACACCACGTGTTGCGGTTGCCGATCGTGTTTTGTTTTCAATGTGTCATGTGGACCTTCCTCTTCCGTCAGCAGTACCCAGTTCACCTGTGAGTGTCGTGGTGTGCAAGAGGTGCGGTAAAATGGGCGACCTGACAGACTTCCAAAGAGGCATGATCGTTGGTGCCCGTCTGGTTGGAGCTTCAGTGACAACAGTGGCGACCATTGTGGGGGTATGGACAGGTACTGTGTCCAATGTCACGAGGGCATACACAATGCATGGGCAAACAACGTCTGCAAAGCACAACAGTGGTCGAAAGACAATCCTGTCCGATAGGGACAGGAGGACATTAAAACGGATTGTAGCAGCTAAAAAGCAGACCACTGCAATGAAAATTACGTCTGAACTCAATTCCGGTCTACAGAACCCGGTTTCATCAAAAACAGTGCGACGGGAACTTCATAAAATGAAAATTCATGGCAGGGCCGCGATCGCCAAACCTCTGGTCACAGCAGTAAATGCGAAGCGGCGTATCCAGTGGTGCAAGGACCACAAGGAGTGGACGCTTGATCAGTGGAAACACGTAATGTATTCCGATGAATCGACCTACACCTTGTTTCTAACAACCGGTCGTGTTTACGTATGGAGAACACCGTCGCAGGCCTATGATTCAGACTGTCTGAGCCTAACTGTAAAGCATGGGGGTGGTTCTGTTACAGTATGGGCAGTGATATCGTGGTTTTCTGCAGGTCCCATCATAGCCCTGCATGGAATGATGAATGCTAAGGCGTATGAGGCCATTTTGGGGAACCAGCTTCTACCCATGGCCCACACATTGTTCCCGGATGGTGATGGCATCTACCAAGATGATTTGGCACCCTGTCACGCTGCAAAAACGGTGCAATCATGGTTTGAGGAGCATGACCAGGAGCTATCACACCTCCCCTGGGTCCCACAATCACCAGATCTGAACATCATTGAGCCATTGTGGTCTGTGTTAGAAAGGCGTGTTCGGTCTCATTACCCTCCACCATCATCCCTTAAGGAACTGGAGCATGTTTTGGAGGAAGAATGGTACAACATTCCACACACCACGATTCAGGAGCTGTATACGTCCATTCCACGTCGGATCCAAGCTGTTTTGGACCCAAAAGGAGGCCCCACACCATACTAGGTATGATATTCACACTTTTTCAAACGTTTTAGATTTTTTGTCCAACCCCTGTATATTTTATGATTTAAATAAAGCTTTTGACGTAGTCAATCATCGAATACTTTTACAAAAAATGGAACATTACGGAATAAGAGGAAATTGTTTAAGATTTTTTGAATCGTACCTACGTAATAGAAAACAGGCAGTAGAAATAACCAACACAGCAAATGGAATCCAAAAAAACATACAAATCAACATATCAAGAAACAACACATGGGGTTCCTCAGGGTTCAATCTTGGGCCCCTTACTTTTCTTAATATATATATACCGTAAATGATTTACAGACAAATGCAACAGAAACGAAAATGATACTATATGCTGATGATACTAATGTTCTAATAAAATGTAATGATGTCAATACCTTTTCGAGGAAATTGGAAGAGTTAATCGAAAAAATGGAACTATGGTTTGACAGTAGTAAGTTCTTAATGGAATAAACACTCAGTATATATTTTTCCATCCAATGCAAAATAAAAAATAAAAAGGCTCAGTAATATCAGCAAACTCTTTACTCAAACAATTGGCTAGTGGTACCAGATTTTTAGGGATTATTATAAATGAGAGCCTCAAATGGACTAACCACATACAAACTCTCTCAGAAGCTTAATTCCCAACTGTATGCTTTAAAAATTCTAAAAGAAACTCTAAGTTCCAAATCACTAATTCAGGTCTACTATGGACTGATCTACCCACTAATCAGTTTTGGCATATTTTGGGGCAACACAAGTGAAAGCTCAGTAATTTTCATAAAACAAAAACAGGCTTTAAGAATCATAGCTGGAATCCGACGCAGAGAGACAGCTGTAAACAAAATTTAAACAATTCGAGTTACTAACTGTGCCTTCAATATATATTTACGAAATAGCAAGCTATATTAAAAAAATGAATGAAGACAGTCCAAAACACCATGCTTACAATACAAGAAAAAATTACTAAGAATCATACTTCACCAGATTAAGCATTGTACAGGATGGTCCCAGGCACATGGGTAACAATATATACAATAAACTTCCAAACGAAATAAAATGTGAAGAGGACTTTAAAAAATTCAGAAAGAAGTTAAGAATATATTTAGTAGAGAAGACTTTCTACAGTATAAAGGAATACCTGGAAAATAACAGGTAGATCAGATTCTGTATATAATTCAGACATAAAAGTAAATTAAAAGTGTATGTCCATATTGTTAATTATTGTTAGTCATATTATTATTATTATCATTGTTTATTATAGTAGAATATTAGTAATATAGTAATTTGTTACAAACATGGTAAGAATCAAATGCCATAAAACATGTATTATAAAATGTGTCTTATGTAAATGCCTATTTGTATGTAAACACAGCACTAAACCCTCCGCATACCAATGTACTTGCTTTAATGGAGTAATAAATGAAATGTGCTTGCATTTTGAATTTGAATTCATTTATAGCTTTAGGCATCTATGCCTCAGGCCGGGATAAGGTAGAGGAAAGGATGAGAGAAAGTGTCGGCCTGGACCTAAGCTGGAATACCATCATTGCATTTGCCTGATGTGACTGATGATAGCCGCTGGAATCGAACTCCGTGCCTCCCGAATGACAAGTCAAAACTCTACCAATTGGGGTACAGCCACTCGGTACATGTATGTGGATAAGTATTTTATGTGCATCTTCTTAGAAATTTGGGAACTGTAAAAATGTTGATCAACATGTGCGTGGATTCTCAAAATTATACTTCCAACCATGGTAATGTAGCATCTAAATACCTCACACAACGTTTCTTTCTTTCGTCTAATATACTGTGACACGTTTTGAACATGACAGAGTATGTGCCAACTGAAGTAGCCCTGTAGTCTGAAGTTTCAGACCAGCGTCTCCAAGGTTGGGGTTCGAATCCTGCCAGGGGCATGGATGTTAGATTTAAGCAAGCATTGCACTCATTTAATTGTAACGGGTCAAAGTCAAAAATTACTACAAGGGATTTACAAAATAAAGTTTCATGGCAACGTCTGAGAACTCATACGGTATGTTATGTATAATAAGCGACCGTAGCGGCAGAAAACATTAATGCCGTATATGGTCACGGGACCCTCAGCAAATGTCAGAGGTAATTCACAAAATTCGAGCTAGAAAGACCAGTCTCACTGATAATACTTGAGAAGGGCTACTCATCGAGCTGGACAACAATTTTCTCCGAGTAGTTGTTGAGGAGAATCCACGTCAAATAGTTGCAGAACTGGGCACAGTACTCCACTCGATCTATTCTACCGTTCACCTTTAGGCTCTTGATTTATGTTTCTAAATTCGAAAGACAGGAACCTATGAGTTAACACTACACCAGACACACGCGCGTGTGGATATTTGCAATGTCCTATTGACCAGTTATAAATGGAAGCCATATTTGAACAAAATGGGGACGGCAGAAGAAAAATGGATCATTTATCATAACATAAAACGCAAACGTCAGTGAGTGTGTAAAGGAGGGGTAGTAGGAACAGTGGTAAAACAAGTTGTGTTTGCTGCGTATGCGCGGTATCATTAATTTTGAATGGATACCACCGAACCAGACTTATCACGGTGGAGGTTCATTGTCAGCAATTGGAACGGCTACGGGCTGCATTGCTGGACAAACATACCACACTTATCATTCATAAGGGTGTGCTGATCCACAGAGACAACACCCGCTCAAATACCTGTGGGGATACCCTGAGCCTACACATTTCAGACTGTTTTGCAGTCTTCAAAATCATCTTGACAGGACAACATTGCAAAACATGGAAGGTGTGCGGTGAACAATGCTTTTTTTTATTCATTCAAATCCACAGTTGCCTTCAAACGCGGTATTTAAAAGCTGATTGCCAGGTGGCACAAGGCTGTAGCATTACAAGGCGATTATTATGAAGACTGTGTTATAGGAATCTCTTGCTTCTGTTTAGGTGGCAAAGCACATTACTTACTCGATGACTCCCTCCCACCAAAAAAAAAAAAATAACTGATAGGAAAGAGGAAAAGGAGGAAACAAAAGCCTACTTAAACAAAATAAAATAAAGGTTAAACAAAGCAAATCATACTAAAACCATTTGTGCAAGTATAACTGCATTACATATTACTGAAGCTACCGGAAGAGTTTTAGTATATCGTAATGGGACAGCAAGTAGGTCAATAAGTGAGTGTGACATAAACACAAGAAAGTGTTTATGTCAACACTAACAGAAGACAACAACAAACCTCTGGCGGTGGAATAAAGAAACATTAGGTCACACCTCCAGAGGAAGAAGAAGAAGGCCTTATAAAAAGGACCGATAAACAGAATCGGGATCACAATCAAGTGGTCACTTCTCCCTTCTAAATCCTGAGACCCGGTACGGGGTCTACACCTAGCAGTAAACTACCATAATACCTGAGACCTGGTACGGGGTCTATCAAGGATAAAACACATTAGGAGAAGTGACTTACTTAGTAAAATAGCGACAAAGGAACACAAGTTCGAGACAACTAGTTATACTTATAATTCGGACTTGTGGATACTCATATTGTATATTACTTATAGTGGAACTTGTATTATATTACTTATTGTGGAAACTTTTATATCTATATTGGAAACTTTGTAATAAAAGGTGTCGGATAAACACGAACCTAGTATCATTTATTCGCATTGAGTACAACACGATCCTGCTCTACCTACTATATTATATGACCCAATAAAAGGATCATAACGATATTAATATTTAAGAATTGACGTTTCTCCCACATTCCCCTGGCGTCGTTCACGGCGTATGGTTGCCCTTTACCTTTTCTTATGTTACCTTGCTACTAACTGTGTTCTTACCAATAGTCCAGAATTAGTATGACCAGAATTAGTAGTAAAAACGTGATTGATTAAATTAATATATTAAAACTTTCCCGGGAATTACAGCTACATGTATGTAAATCACTTAAAATAAAACATGCAGTGCACGTTTATCTGCTGGTTTCATGACGACATCGTTGGGAGAAGTAAAATAAGCGCCAAGCTTTCGAGCCCGTTCCGGGTTTATTTCCTAGGAACAAGGTTCTAGCGCAAACAGAAGGATAAAAGGAGGGATGAAGACGGCTCGAAACTTGATAATGATCAGTTTCGCAACACCGTCGTACCACGAGACATGTCAAGTGATATAACCATTTAATTCGTTAGTTTACAAAATTTGCTGATGCTTGTGACTGGCACTTACCTACAACTGAAGATTGATATTCATTTTTGGGATTCATTTCTTCTTTCTCGAGATTTTTCCACTTCTGACGGCATTTAATGGCAGCTTCTTCTCTGGAGGAGGCAGGTATCGGTGCACCTCTTGCCAACATTTCGTCCGCGACCATTTCCCAAACATCTATCATATCTGCCCTGAGCATCTCTTGAATTTTTTTCTGCAGTACGATGTCTACTAGAACTTGCGTGTAGTTCTCATCTTTAGTAGCTGGCCACTTCCAAAATCTCTCGGAAATAACATCTGTAGCTTCTTCATCACTTGCATATTCTTTTACTACAAGGAATCGAATTCGTATATTAATAATACAATACATAAATTATTTATACTAACAAGGAATTACATTAAATAGCAAGCAATAACATATAGACAGCAGTGTGTATCTTAATTAACTAACTGAGCAAGCTCCTCGTCCTTTGTATACTCAACACATTTTCGGAGAATATTCCACTTTGTAAGAAGTTTGATATTTGCTTCTTTTTCTAAAGCAATATTGTGTCGTGTTTCTTGTTAGTATTCTTTCCAGATAGTTCTTTCTCTTATTCCTGTCTTTCCTCTACTTTTAAAGGAAATATATTGTACAATTAAACACATCTCAAATTTAAACATTTCAGGACCAATACCATAAATCTAGGAGCTCTGCAGGACTGAAAACACAATAAAAAAAATCTGGGGAACCCAGCTGAATGCATGGGAACCCTGAAGTTTGTATCATCTATTTTAAATAGTTCTAATTATCCCAAATCTTTATTATTATTATCATTATTCCTAACAGCTGTAGTAATAATTCCATCAGTGTAAAATCAGAAGGTACGATGATGGCCAAGTTGTACCCATATTTTCTTCCTATTCTATTAAATTATAAGTAATCGTTCTTCCCTCTTCTTCTTCTTCCACGGACAGAGATAGAAAAAGATAAAATCAATCTGTAGCTAAGACAGTGTCATGCCCAGAAAAGTACATTTTACAAAGGAGCCCCAAATTAAATTAGCAATCTAATTGCGCGAATTAGCGCATGATATACTGAAGAAATTCAAGTCATTTGTGGAGATCTACCTCGGCGACAACCATCAAAGATTATGAACTTACCAACATTTCTGATTTGCTGGGAGCCTTCCAGTTCCTTCTCAGCAACCTCTTGTATGTAGGGAGAACTTGGTGAATCAACCGGATCAAAATAAACAATTTCCACAAGATCCATTCCACCGTCATCTGAAAGAACTACAAGACAGAATTTATTCCAGATATCAAAAGAACAGCAAGGACTTACACCTATTTAGAAACTAGGCTTCACTTATCAAATTAGTCTAATGTGCCTGAAACGGTTTATATCGCCTATTCCTATTAGGTCAAAACATTTTCTAATCTTAAAAAAAAAATACATCTGAGGCAAATTTGGAAAAGGTCTCTAAATACGCTGAGTACGAAGAATTCGAACAATTATATAGTTTGTTAAAACACGCTAAAAATAATCTTTACAGTTGCCACGGTCAGTGATGCACTCTGCACTGTGTATACGATAGTAATCAAACATAAATGACAAACTGCGAGGGTGAAAGACCGTGCTCTAAAGTGCTGGACGCTTTACCCTTAAGCAAGAAAAGTTAAACGTGTTGCCAGTTAAGTCCATTACGCGACATACTTCAAGAACAAATTGTGTTCGAAGAGTTTGCTTCAATTAAATGGAAGAAACAGTGTTTGTAATGTAAGACAGTGAGATGAAAAAAGATTGTTCATGTAAAATATTGAAATACAAGAACTGTCCCAAAACAACTGTCAGTGGTTCTCGTATTTCCGAACAACGCGATGAGGCGAACTGATAACAGTGTGTAACGCCACCTGTTGTGTAACCATGACAACGCACCACAGTTTCGTTCACATGTCTACACTCACCAGCGGTGCGAAGAACGTGTTGATTTTTACACTCCAGTTGTGTTCGATGCGATTTATCGGACCCGGCGACTGTGCAGAAGGTGAACGACCTCACGCACGCACATTTCCACTCGATTGTTCATCTGTTCTGTTATCAACATGTGAGGCACCCACGTTGAACAGACACATCTCATGTTCAAGTGGTTGGTCAGAATGCAATCGATACACGTTTTTGGAATTTGGCTCCACGATTCAAGGTGTGCCCACTTTCTCATTAGAAAAAAAAATCGCCTACACCTTTATTGAAATATTTTGGAAATATGAATTGGATTTCCAAACATGTACGTCTCGACGGAAGCCATTAGTCAGATGGACCGTGAGAATAACTTACTGCAAGGTTTCCGCATGCATATTCAACAGCAAATGAAGAAAAGTAATCAACGATATTCCTCAAATGCAGCTGAGTAATTACTCGGTAGACCGTTAGAGGGGAACAGCAAATCACTACCGGAAGTTATACAGTCCTGTGATGAAAGTTATTTGAAACTTTTGAACTTTTATATAAAAATGCAACGTCATAATGGAATGTTAACTACAGTACCTGTGAGAATCGATGAAGACACTGTTTGTTTCAGTTATTTCAAGTTATACTCCACCGTGTGCTAATACTTATCTTACAGAAGAGATAGTAGCCCGGAGTCTGGACCACTTTGGTCAGAGGAACAAATAGATGCAATTAACTATTTATTGCTCAGTACTGCAATTTTGATGAACCGGCAGAAGTTAAAAGCTACAAGTCGCTGAAAAGCACTTAGGCATAATTTCTGAGCCCTGGATAAGTGCAACGGTGGTTGGTAGTAGCCCCACAAGCGTAAAGCAATTCCCTTGATTGGGGCACATCAATTTCTTATCGGGGTTCTATAACGAAAGTAAGAAAGTAGTTCCGTCGCTGACGGTAACTTGTATCGCTGTAGGAAATTATTGTTGCATACGTACCTATGAAGTTTTCGCTGGCAGTAGCCGTTTTGAGGGAGGTTCTGTTCATCGTAGCAAGCAGTTAGGAGTATTCACATAATTGCATCGGACAGGGATATCTATTTAATATTGAGAATAGTTGAGAGGAAGTTTCTCAGGATATCTCTTGTGTTGAAATAGTCGTTAGTTCAGAATTTAGTAACGGCTTAGATGGTGAATAAGCTTGAAATAAATAATCCAAACACTTTCACAGGAATAGACTGTTGACGGACTCGTCTCGTACAGACACAATCTCGTTAAGAAGGTGGATCGAGTAGTGTCGTAGCTAGTGTGCATAGACGTTATTCTCGAGACGTCGTGGAATGGAATAATTGTACGAACGGAAGAAGATCATAAACTCAATAAGTTCCAGGATAGCAAGTATAGTTATAGGTATAGACATTACATGCGTTCTATTATATAATTGAGTAAACGTAATAGCCCGAAGGACTCTTATAAACTCGTAAATATATTAGTCCCTTGTACATAAAGTCAATTCCCTTAGCAGTTACATTTCTCTATATTATTCTAAAGAGTACTCTTAATTTCTCTTACTCTTTTGTCAGTAGTCGTAACTAACTGTCATCTTGCGAATGAGACAGACTTTAGGGAAAGTTGAGCTCGTTTGTTATTTGTGTCATCCTGAAGTAAACAAAGTATTAACGTATGCAAACTGAACTGTGCATGGACTCAGTTCCGGAGACTGTCAAAGTGAAAGAAGTTTTTGCAGAATATGATCAGAACGAGTGTCAATACTTTGAAGATTATTTATCGCACGCACGCTACAGTTGAAACTGTTGTAAGTGTATCAGACAGCTACTATCTACATAATTAAGTGCAGTGTTATGAAAACTTAGATCTCGCATACAGGGAAGAAACCTTAGTGACTTTTACCGTGTTTATTACATGACACATGAGAAAGTTATCAATCACAGAGGGAAAGCCACAGTGATTTATTCAGTATTTTTTGAAGTAGAACACTTCTTATTTACTTTATTGCACCTCATTTCGTTACATCAATATATTCAATTACTCTAAGCACGAAGGAAGAAAGACTTTGACAAATATTCAGCACATATCGTTGTTAGTTTGGACTTCAGTGGATTGCCTAAGGATACGTTTGACAAATAAAGTGTTGTGCTATTAAAATATATCAAAGGACTCGACTACATTACTGAATACGAAATTCACCATATATCCATTAGGTTAGTCGATAGATTAGAAGTTCGTACACATCTGTCTTTGATTAAAATTCACGTCTTTTTATGATTTATTTTAAATATAGAAATATCGTTTCCACGTATCTAGAGTAAACCGATTTGCAGGAATGATCCCTGGCTAACATGCTACAAGTACGTCCAAACAGGATCTTGCACCACCCATACGCAACAAATGGTACCCTACAGGGACTAAAACGCCAGTAAAGCAGGAGAATTGTTTGGTTCACATGTTACAAAGGGTTCGGACTGACAAATGTCTATCATCACGAATAATCGCCAACACGGTGTTCACGTTTACCTTCGTAATGTCGTTGATGGACGGCCGCCATGAATGATTAGTGTGGCTGACTAGCGAACTTTGACAAATGCTTTATGCCAATGGAATACTGTTCTCTTACAACATTTTTCTTTATAGGCGTCTTTCATCTCCTGCACAGTGCACAACGCTGCTCCGTTTTTATATCCATACTCACAACATGAAAAACCTGGAGTGTAAAAATCAACACATGTTCTTCGCACCGCTGCCGAGTATAGACTTGTGAACGAAACACGTGTGGCGCGTTATCATGGTTCCACAACAGGTGGCGCTACATGTCTACACTGTTGCCAGTTCGCCTTATCGCGTTGTTCGGAAACACCAGAACCACTGACAGTTGTTCGGGGTCACACCCTGCATATTACACTAGGTTACAATATTATTATTCTGGTTTATTTTAAAACCAGGTATGAATCTAGACCCATAACTTGTAAGGAGGCCCTAGAAACAGACTGGCTCCAGGGCCTCACTGGTGTTCATCCGGCCTTGATTGTTATACACCATATCGAAAGTAACTAGCTATGATCCACAGCGCACTGGGCGCTGAAGGGTTTATAGTATATGTGGCCAGCAGTTTTTAATTGATTAATTAATTAATTAATACACGTAAATAACTACATACAACATTGGGACAAATTCAAAGTCTTCAACCCGAAGAAACAACAAACATAGCATGTGGACAATCGTTCTGATAAGCATTCATTAGTTGCTATGGCCTATGAAAATAGGCCACCCTGCGCTAGCAACACGTCACAGGATTTCGTAGTTTAATGAGTTTTTTGGGGCTGATGCGAGAGTTCAGCTCTGGCGCAGATCTCACAAGGCTACGGACTTAAAAGCTAACGAAATTGGTAGCTACTTGACATAATGATGTACAGAGACACTCTAAAGGCCCCATCCGTATTAAAATATTAAAGCATTTACAGTTTCCATGAGAAAAGACTCAATTATTAAGCTCATATTCGAGCATCGCATAGCAATGATTTAATTACGTAGTAAGGATAATTTCATATAATAAATTCAGCCACACTTACCTTCCTGTTTTATGTCCAGTTCTTCAACCAGGGCATTGACTTGATCAGCTAAGGATTCTTCATCTATCACCCGGTCTATCTCATCCTTATACGTCAAGTAGATTTCTTCAAGACAATCGTCTAAATGGACATGAAAAAGAAAGACTAATGTACAACTAAAACCCAGGGAAACTGAAGCAGATATCAGACGCAACATATACGTTTCGCAACATATACGACGAAAATCAGTACGTTTCGCAACTGTGTTTTCAACTGCTAGGAAGGAAAATGGACAGAGCGGACAGGTGCGGGAGTGGTGTTAAGGAAACGCCATACACACACATATATATAGGCTACGCCGGTGGGGGCTCAAAAATTTCGGTGTTGACCCAGCATCGTGAGGACAATTGGGGAGCTGCTGTGAATAAAATACAGTGGCAATCACAGTGAGAGCTTCGGCTCTCCTCTCCCAACCCGTCTGGTCAGCATGGGAGCAGTAGACCAACTCCTCCCTTCGGGGAGAGGCCTCGTCCACTAGTGGATTGAATATGGCTGTGATTTAT
>JAGDQP010025930.1:15997-26419 GCA_022664845.1 Lepisma saccharinum
TATATAAACATTCTTGTATTGATTAATATTAGCGCTTAAGTTATAACTGTACAGAACTTCAACCTTCTAACTTCAATCTTATTACCTAGATTTGTCCGTGAAGGAAAGCTGTTTTTCATCTTGTCTTGAACCAAACTACTTATCTGTACAGGATCAACGAACTCTGCAAAAAGCCGTCGATATTCAGAATTACTGGAGGAATATTTGTGAGGGGCAATACCTTTGTTGACCGTGCTGTTTGAAACTGGATTCGTGAGTTTACTTACGGGCGGCAATCAACTGAAGATTACATTTCTGAAGTTACACCCCACAATTTTATTGGTAGTCATATGAGGGACATCTTCTAAGGCACTCATTTAGAGCAGTATCAAAATTATTTTTAGTGCATTTTAATAAAAACTTGTTCTTTTTACTATAAATTATTTTATATGCTTTACAATTTTCGCAGAGTTTTAACTTTTATTATGTACTATAAATTATTTAGTAAATAATTTCGCATTATTTCCATTTCTACTACAGCGACGTTATCTTGCCATTTAATGTAGAACAGTCTAATTTCTCAATGCGCAGTCCATCTAACCTTGCGAAGTAGGCTTGATTTTTTTTTAATTAGCTGAGTCGTACAGTCCGTGAAGTTCCTCATTATGCAGTCCCCTTCATTCCACAGTCATCTCGTCCCGTTTCGGCCCGTATATCTTTCTCAAGACCTTATTTTCAACACTCGTATGTTCATCTGCTAGGGTCGAATTCCAACTTTCGCGACCGTAAAGTATTACCGGCAGAATAACCGTTCTTTATACTTTCAATTTTAACTTTCTTAATATTAATCGCGCGGTTAGGAGTTTCTGGACAATAGAAACATGCGTTGCCCGATAACAAGCTATTTTTATTTCTTTCGTGACCTCGTTCTTGCTTGTTACATACGCTCCCAAGTATTTAAATTTGTTTACTCTCTCTATGATCTCATCCCTAATTATTATGTTTCTATTTCCTTCATTCCCTTGTTTCGGTTTGTTGTTTTGTTTACGTTCACCTGTAGACTTATTTTATCGCACGATTCTACTAAGACATCGCTGTTGCTTTGTAGTGCATCTACATCGTCCCCTATTAAAAGTACATCATCCGCGCATACAGCTGATTACAGGTGGGACATTCAATGTTAGTCCCTTTTTATCTTCTTTTATTTTTAAAATCGCATATTCTAACGCGAAGTTAAACAGTGGTGGTGGTGAGCCATTAATCCGTTGCGAAACTTGAAACTATCTGACATATTATTACCTATTCTTCTCTGCTTATGGGGTCTCTCTGATACATCCTTACTAGTTGCATGGCCTTTTTTTTTTTAAATCCCAAATTGTATCAGGATACTGTATTACTTTTCCCTTTTGATAGAACCATATGTTTTCTTCAAATCAATGAACAGCTAGTAACCAGTCCCACTGTGTTCCCATTTCTTCTCTATCATTTGTCTCAAGGCAAAAATCTCTAGTATGGATCTATTTCTTCTAAATCCACATTGGTTATCTCCAATTATTTCATCTACGTATACGCTCAGGCGATTTAGCAGTATATTACTCAATACTTTGTAATATGTTGGGAGTAAAGAGATTCCGCGGTAATTATTAGTCCGATTTATCGTTTTTTATAAACCGGAACTGTTATTAAAGCTTTCCATTCCTTTTGGAAGCTCCTCCTTTCTTCATATAGCACTTATCAATTTATGCAGTTCCTTGATTAGTGCCGTTCCTCCCGCTTTAATTAATCCGGCTGGAATATTGTCTATTCCTGGTGATTTGTTGCTGGTTCAACACCAAAAATTCGGGAAAGAAGATGCCAGGCTTTTTCCCCACGTCCCACTGAGCCACCACGCTCGGTGAGAAGTTTACAAGACTTGTAAATGTACAGGAGAGGCGGTGTCAACGACATTCAACCCGCTCTACTCTTTCGTCTATGGGCATGTGTTCGTCTGGTCTTCTGTGTTGGCTCCATACTTGACAAAGATCGATCTGATCGAAATTAAGTGGTTATTTCTGTGCTTTTGTGTATGTAAAAAAGGAATACTATAATGTAAATATGAATTAATTCGCGCCCATGCCCGATGGGAAATGATTCTTGAGGTAAAGATAAAAAAGAATATCACATGACATTGCGTCATCCAGGACCTCAAGTTGGCGCGAGCCCCCTCTATAAAAAATAAAATAATACAACAACTTTGGTATACTAGATAAAAATAAACATTATGTTTGTTCAAAGAATATTATTTTTTCACGGGTGTACATTGCTATTCACATGTTTCAATTTAGCCCGCTGTATCTTAGCTTCATTGTAACTAAGCTTCAATAAAAATTAAATGGAAAAGCCGAGGGTTCCACATTCAATAACAATGCAGTGTCCCACCTTTGGATTTTGAATTTATTTATGGCATTTAGGCATCTCAAGCTTAGGTCGGCACAGGGTAGGGGAAAAAGATGTTGGAAGGTAGCTAGAATGTAGGTACCATTCCGGCATTTGCCTGGTATGATTCAGGAAGGAACCAAGAACACCCTTAGTTAGGATGGTTAGCGCTGGGTTCGTTCCCAGGATCTTTCGATTGCTAAGCCAACGCTCAACCAACTGAGCTACAGTCGCTCGGTAATGTACGCACCAAACTTGGTATAAATATTATTCGACACAACAGAGAAATAATGTGAGTGTCGCTGTCTCCAAACATCCCATTTATCACCTATTCAGTTATATAAATACCTTTATTTGTACAAATCAACGCGTCCATTTATTTAAAATATCTTTTCATAATGTCCACTAGGTACTGGGAAAAGTAATAAAGATACTCTGGGCACAGAAGTTGTTAGTGTTGCCAACCCATTTCAAAATTCAATTTTTTAAATTGCTTCCATACAGTTAGACGTATCCTCACCAAAAGTGGCCTTTAAGTTATGGGTCAGGTCAAAGACGTATGCCAAGCCCTGCTGGTACCACAGTCAGTGCTGCCAACCTATTTTAAAATTCAACCTTTCAAATGTACCCCATAGTGATATGTGCTGATACGTATTACTATACTTTAAAGAAACGTGGCTAGTAGCAACATAATAATCTTTTTATTTTAGCCTCAAGAATCGTTTCTCCTCGAGGTTGAACGCAAGTTTCATAACACCCGATACTGGGAAGAAATAAACAAAACACGAGAGAGAGAGAGAGAGAGAGAGAGAGAGAGAGTGAGTGAGTGAGTGAGTGAGTGAGTGAGTGTGTGTGTGTGTGTGTGTGTGTGAGTCTCTCTCTCTCTCTCTCTCTCTCTCTCTCTCTCTCTCTCTCTTTTTCTTTCTTTCCATATTGAAACTAGGCTACGAATTAATTTACTGAATGAAGCTTTCAAATATCGACTCACCTTTATGTTTGGCGAAAATTACGTCCTTAAGATCATGGAAATACTTCGGTGGCTTGCCGATGACTTCACCTTCTTTCTCAACAATTTTGAGAAAGTAAATGAACATCCTCTGAATATTTCTCCACTTCTGATGGTATTTAACCCCTGATTCCTCTATCGTTGGACAGGGCATTTGGACATTGGGACTTCTGTTGCACATCTCCTGTGCGATCAACTCCCACACTTTTCTAGTCGAGTGAGACCTACTATTTAACATATCTTGGAATCGTTTCTGCTTAACGATATGGATTAATAATCGAGTGGTATCTTCTGTTAGGCAAACAGGCTCCTGGAAAATGTCTTCTGATTCAGCACCTTCAACACCATCTGTTGGAAGATAATAGAGTGAATATGATACAAATTAAGTAATGCGTAGTCACCAAAACACAAAATAAACACATAAGGTATATCAAAGTTTTAACACGAAATTTTAAAGCCCTTTTGTAATCTCACCTCCACCTTTTCTATGGGTGAAGAAGATAAAAAGACAACACAGTATAACAATTTTGAAAAGTGCTGTGAGATGATAAAACATATTCGCACCTCAGCCAACGAAAATAACAAGAAAATTGTTTTCTATAGACGTGGTCGATATTTTTCATAATTCACATTACGTACATTTAAATTTTAAAGAAAATGTCTTTAGTGTTATTTTTATTACACAATCTTTATTTCATTCATTATACATGATTGTCTATGTGGGTTTTCTGCTGGACAAACACCGTGTGCGTGGGTTTTCTTGGGGGTTCTCCCGTTTAATACATAATTCTACCAATTATCCCATCATCATCCACACAGCATACAGTCTGAGCCAAAGTTGACTAAAGGCCTTAAATAAGATTCAAAAACATCGTTGTATTTCTATTATTTTAATATCATATTCATATCACGTTTTTGTTGACAAGTACCTGACAACTACCGGCCACCAAACCTAAAAGACGATAACATTCCCCATAACAACAAAACAATGTTATTCAAGTATTGTGTCCCCCCCCTCTCCCCACAGAGAGATTATTTTGAGCATCGAAAGAGCCACAAATGAAAACTGAGTCCATCTAGGCAATGTCAGTAGTAAATAAACGCATTAGTATGTCGCGTGAAACTTCTAGTGAACAATTTGAACAGAACTGAGTTACTAATGAAGATCCATTCCAGCGAGAAATGTAAGATGAATGCAGTATCATTTATATAATAAAGGTATTTAAAAATTACATTAAACTTACTGTAAAGCGGGGTACTTTTCACCAGGTGGGGGTAACTGCACCAACGCACTTTTGCCCCTTCAGCATCTTCAAACTAGTAAGATTTCGTGTTTGTGGCATTGGTATTTGCGAGATTGGAATGCCGGTGAGTGTTGCCGGTGAGGGAATTTTGAAACTAGTTGAGACTGAGAACTATTTAGTGAAAAGCTTAGTTTGAGGCGAAGACTGAAACCGCTGTGATATCGTTAGTGAACAAGAACTAAGTAAGCATTTTCGTCTGTGTTATATATGGGTTCTGTTTTCATTTAGTGCTTTTTAAAATTATGTATAAATCATTTGAAAAGGCACGCATACAAAAAGTAAGCAGGATTTTAGTGAAATAAAAAAGGATAAGCTGGTTTCTTTGAACAAAACATTCTTGGTACAAAGTAGCCCCACAACATTACTGACTTGAAATTACAGTAAATAAATATACATGGTGCAATGTTACTCATACTGTAGTAAACGTTGTCTATACTTTGGCATGAAAATCATTATTTACGTTGAAACTCTGCTACTTTCTTCAGTCCACAAATTATTATTCCATCAGCATCCACTCGGTCCCGGCAAAAGTTGCCTAAAGCCCTTAAAAATTCAAATTCATATAAATATAAAACTACTGGCAATGTAAATGAATGTATAAAAAAATTGTAATGCCGTAAGGATGTGAAACAGAACAAGCAAACCTGTGAGCCCACACAGTTGGGCTCTGAACCCAGTCCATCCATAATTTAAATAATTACAAAAATATATATATAAATAGGGCCTGCAAACAAAAGAACCTCAGCACAAGTGAAGAGTTAATATACTGAACAAGACGCCTCACCAAATGGACTAAAAACTACACCCGCTAAAGTTGTGCCTTGTTGCAAGGGTAAGAACTCAAATAGGAAACATGTACTGTGATGGTTCAGAGGGCCTGGGGTTCGAGCCCCAGTGTCAGACTTTATAACAATACTCACAAATTGTCTTATTGTAAGATTACTTTGCACCTGTATGTATAATACTACTGTCAACAATATAAAAATGCAATGGTGCAAAATTACACAAATCGCGGGGTAACTTTGCACCAACTTTAAATAACTATATTGAAGAAAGTAGCAGCTTCTTTCTAACACAACCATTTGATTCAGACAGTACAAAATTACCAATAATATTTATATTGTGCATTTGCTCTGGATCGTTTCTCTATAATTAAAAATAACTTGAAAAATACGGTGCAAAGTAACCCCCTGTTACGGTATATATATATATATACAGGGTAAGTCAAAATGATGGACCCGATTTCATAAATTTATTTTGTGAAATATAATGAACATATCTTAATGTGAGCTACGCGCAAGGAAAGGCAAAAGTTCAAAGTTTAGTTGAGTTTAGTTTATGTCCCGCGTGGTTGCATTGTCTACCGCTACACGGCGCTGGAAGCAGTTAACGAAAATGGCGCTGACTGGAGAGCAGAAATCGTTCTGAGTGCTGGATTACCATGTAAACAACTCTGTGATGAGTATTCAACGGCATTTCCGTACCAAGTATGGCAGAGACCCACCTACTGGAAAAACCATTCGTACGTGGTATGAAAAATTCAGAGATACGGGCTGCATCTGTAAGCAAAAATCGACTTGCCGTCCTTCAGCTGAGGAAGAGACAGTGGAACGTGTTCGCGCCAGTTTTGTGCGGAGTCCACAGAAGTCTACCTACCGGGCAGCGAGGGAACTTGAAATGCCACAGAAAACTGTATGGCGAATTCTGCGGAAACGTTTACAAATGAAATCCTATCGCTTGCAACTGCTACAAGCCTTAAGAGACACTGATTATGCTGCTCGAGCGTCTTTCTGTGCTGATTTTCTCACGTTAATGGAAGAGGATGGGTTCGCCGAAAGGTTACGTTACAGTGATGAAGCGGTGTTTCACCTTTCTGGGAATGTGAATAGACACAACGTAAGGATCTCGGGAACTGATAAGGTGTTGTGGAACACCAACGCGATTCACCCAAGGTGAATGTGTTTTGTGCCATTTCCCCTGAAAAGATTTATGGGCCCTTTTTCTTCCTTGGACCTACTCTGATAGGACATGTTTTTCTTGATATGCTGCAACAATGGCTCCTTCCACAGCTCGAAGAGGATAGTGCAGATTTCATTCTTCAATTGGATGGTGCCCCTCCGCATTACCATGGCAGCGTTCGGGATCATATCAATGAGGCATTGCCACAGCGCTGGATAGGCCGTGCATCTCAGGAGGATCGAGTTCTCATTCGTTGGCCACTTCGTTCCCCCGATCTGACCCCGTGTGATTTCTTTTTGTGGGGTTTCATAAAGGATCGTGTTTACGTACCACCACTTCCAACAACATTGGGTGACCTTCGCGCCCGCATCACAGCAGCCATTGCAGAGATTGACCGTGACACACTACACAAGGTTTGGCAGGAGATAGACTATCGGCTTGATGTGTGTCGTGTTACGCGAGGTGCTCACATAGAGCACTTGTGATGTGACTGAAAAAAACTTTGAGAGTTACCCTTCTTACCACATGTATTACATTCAGATATGTTCATTATATTTCACAAAATAAATTTATGAAATCGGGTACATCATTTTGACTTACCCTGTATATATCGGTCTGCTGATATCCTCATCCATGTAGATATGTGGAAAGAAAAGGGGGAGGCCTTCATCCAGCAGTGGATAGAAAACGGCTGAATATGATGATGATGGGAAAAGGTTCACTTTATCTCACTATACAACTACTAGCTCCAATTTCAATCAGGCGTACATACAAATTCCCAACAAAGGAAAAGTAAAGGGCTGTCTGAAACTGAAAAAGAGGTGAAAGGTAAAGGACCCAATGGTGTTACTTCTTAAAGTGAAAGGATATCTGATGGGGAGAAGAGCGTTGTATGGAGAAGAGAAAAGAGTGAAGGGATGAAGGACGTTGTTTGGAATAGAGAAAGGAAAATTGAAGGAGGAAAGGGTGTTGTATGGAATAAAGAAAAGAAATTTGAAAGAAAAAAAGAAAGAAAAAGTGAAGGGGATAAGGGCGTTCTGGAAAAGAGAAAGAAAAAATGAAGGGATCTCTAACATCTATTCTGTATATCAGTAAATGAGAGGAAAGAAGGTACTGCTAAAATTAAGGAAACGTGACAAATAGTGTGTTTTTCTGGGAGTACATATCACTAGCCTTGACTCAGAGCGATAAATTCCTATGAAACACATAAATCATGAAAGAAGTAGCGCGCGCGCGCACACACACACACACACACACACACAAAAAAAAAAATACCTCCATGTTGATACGTACCAGAAGCTTCAAACTCTGTAACTGGAGGTTTAACTGGTAACAAAGGCTCCACTAGCTTGAAATATCTGGGTGGTGGCTTCCTTTTATCCCCTGTCTCTTCAACGTATCTCTTGTAATTGAGGCATCTTTTCTGCAAGGCGTACCATTGTTGGAAACACTTGAGGCCAGCTGCTTCTCTCGATGAACTAGGTATTGGCGCACCCAAGATAGCCATTTCATCCGAGACCACTTGGAATACGTCAAGCTTCCTTACACTTCTATCATCCAGTAAGTCTTGGATCCCCTTGTCTTTTATAATGCTTATTAATACTTGCGTGTAATCCTGGCCATTGCCAACTGGTCGTCGCCAAAGCACTTCATCCTTGCCAGGTGACCCGTCTCTACCTCGTCTTCCTTTAAGTATTAAAAAAGAGAAGAAAATAACAAAATAAATATAAATAATTTATTTCCTACTACACAGGAGCCCAACGCCGATTATTTTAATTAACATATTTATTTTATAAAGTTCAATTCTGTATGTATGTAGGTGTGTGTGTTTGCTATTCAAATCCACACTGTTGGACCAACATAAAACTTATTTTGTATAGGTCCACGACAAGACCGTGGACTATAGATCCTTTCAATATACAGGGTATATAACAAGTATCGCGGGGCTCTATGCACATCTGCTACCCCAAGGCTTCAGCTGCGAGCGCCCTATTTGGATGATCTATGTGGGCTTAATTTAATCCCGCAGAGACTTTTCCACCGACATCTCAACCACCTTGGTAGCCCTAGTAGTTGCTCAGTTGAAAGTTACCAACCATCCATATCTCTGGACTCATCCAATAGGGATGATATATAGAGGTTGAACTCGTCCGACGACACCTCAACCACCTTTATAGACCTAGTAAATCCTGAGTTGAAAGTTGTCGACATTCGGACATAGCGGTTGTGACTTCCTAGCACTTGTTGCTGAAGCCTGAAGCGTTTTGAGTCTAGTTGCCAAGATAAAGGTGCTTATTGTACTTTTATTCCCATGTCGTGTGTTAGAATCTAATTCTTTTTTCAAATAAACCAGCCATGAGAAGCTGATGAGCGCCCTCTGAGTAATTAAATCTACGACTGGTGAAAAATTCATTATATCAATTGTGCTGAAAATGATAGCAGATACCCATGCTTTACAGCTGTTTATCGGTTTACTACCAATTTCACAGAAGTTGCGTATAGTACAAACACACCGCCGTACTATCACCCAATTGTAAACTGCGGTAACCCGAAGTTTCTGACTTCAAATCTAAAAACAGTTTCCGTCTCCCTGATTTCATTGTGAGCTCAACTGTCGTTACATGGCCATGTACTGAAACCCCTAAACCCCTGTACAAATACTTAGCAAAGAAAGTGATAATTAAAAAAGTAGCTAACGGAAGTGAAGATGAAAAAAAAATAGTGAAACGTCTATTTTCAAAGAAATGCAAACCGTTCAAATATTCCTGTCTGTAGATGAGTACTATTCCTGCGTTCCACACGCTGAGAACAAGTCCTTAACTAAGTGTTCTCTTATTGTTCACATTCGGGGCCGCGGTGACTCAATGGTAGAGCGCTCACCTCTGGAGCTTGGGGTAGTCGGTTCGATCTCTGCTCATGCAATGTGGGTTTTATGGTGGACAAACACTGTGTGCGTGGGTTTTTTCGGGGTTCTCCCGTTTCTTCTTACTTTATTCATTCAGCAATTCATCCATCATCATCCATCGGGCCTGTCGAAGTTGTATGACAGCCTTAAAATTTAATTTTAAAGAAAATTGTTTATATTCAATTAAGTGCCATTTCAAACATATTTTTGTTCTTACCAACTTTCTACATGGAAAACAAAATTAATTAATTAATAAGTATATACAATGATATAGAGACAGGAGAGAGAGAGAAAAGGGAGAGCAGAAAGAGAGGTGAGAGAGGTGGAATAGAAAATGAGGGAGAGGAAGGAGAGAGAAGAGGAGAAAGAGAGACAGAGATGTAGAGATGAGAGAGAAAAAGTCCCTTTCGGTAGGCCTACAGGCTGAGGTAGATTTCGAAGTTTCGCTGGGAGCCGGGGCTCGCCCCCCAACTTCAGTGCTTTTGAGAGGATGCGCCTCCTTTATCTTAACCAAAATCTCACTGCAGCATTACACCACCACGGAGTACATCTTCACCCTCCCACGGTTGGCTGCGCCCCCAAAGGGAAGATTTGCCCCATTTATTGTAACCTACTCTTGGTCATACACCTTCATTGAAAATTTCGTTTCTCTACCTTCAATGATTTGGAAATTGGGTTTTTGGGGCGGCCATTTTGGATCCAAGTTGACGACTTTTTGAAAGTTTTCTTATTTTGTCGTGACCTACTTGTGATAGTACAACTTCAAGTAAAATTTCATTTATCCAGCTCAAACGGTGTGCAAAATGGGATTTTGGGCGGTCATTTTGGATCCAAGATGGCGACTTTTCCCAAAT
>JAGDQP010025931.1:0-25887 GCA_022664845.1 Lepisma saccharinum
GTTATTTTTTTTAGGTTCTTTATAAATTGAGTTCGTTTCTCTCGATCTTGTATTAACATCCTTATTTCCTTACAAATATATTTCTATCTATGCAATGAAAGGCCTTCCTGCCTTATTTCCAACGGACTACCTTCTGGTACTGTCATTTTTTTTTTCATACGGTGGTTTCCTGAAACAGAGTTTGCTAATTCCTTATATTAAATAAATCGACTGGGTACATGGTAGACAACGTTATATTGTCAAAACTTCTCTTTTAACTTAATACCCCAGTAGCACATACGTGTTTTAAACGGTTTTATCAACGTTTAAAACACGTTTGTGTTACTAAGGGTAAACTCGAAATGTCAACGAAAGAAGTGTTGC
The DNA here is from genome assembly GCA_022664845.1 of Lepisma saccharinum. Classification (NCBI taxonomy): domain Eukaryota; kingdom Metazoa; phylum Arthropoda; class Insecta; order Zygentoma; family Lepismatidae; genus Lepisma; species Lepisma saccharinum. Next base: position 364 of record JAGDQP010025931.1, read on the forward strand.
CAAACTTTAAATGAGCTTTACTCAAAAAGTTTATTTTCGTCATAATATCCGTTTCTTCGGGCAGGGTCACATTAGCATGACTATTGTAGTTTAAAAGGTATTACTTTTTTTTTTAATAATTCCGCATTTAAACTTATACAGAATATGTGCTTATTGTAGTTCATTTTCCGGAAACAGGTTTAGATTTTACCCTTACTGAATTATTTGATTCGAAACTAAAAGCATACAATAATAAAGCATGACTTTGCATCTATATACATTAATTTTCAATTGAAACTCAGTTTAGTTTGTAGGTCTTGAATACAGACTTTTCAATAGATTATTTCAAATTGTATATATACTGAAATATTTTTAGTCCTACAAACTGAACAGCAAGTTCAAAAAAAATTGTTGTTCACTATCTTAGTAAGTAAACAAGACCAAGTATTGATCTGCCGTATGTATAAATGTAAACGGCAAATTCAAATGTGGATTAACAATAGCCAGGTTTACTCCAAGAAGAGTATAAATTTCTAACAGGAAGGCCTGCTACTTGTTTATCAAGGTACAACAACATTATAGGTATTATTTTCCTCAATAAGTTTCTAATGCATTTCTCTTTCTATTGCAGCTTCCAGTACCAAAACCTAAATTAATGCCTACAATCGTTGGCAATGAAGGAACATCATTAACTATTCCTGTAGAAGCATCTACAAGTAGGGAATAACTGGATGAAAGAAATTTACATTTGTTGGTATTAATTAATAATGGTGCTATTTTCTTTCAAAGTTTATTTTTCGACTTTTGTATTATTTGTGTGTATTAAAAATGATCATGTAAATAAATTCGGAACATGGAAACTCGTTCGCTTAGTATGGTGTATTTATTGTTATTCATTACCAGTAAACCCAGTATTCACAACAACGAAGGCATTCTTCAAAACTGCTTTAGAATAAAAATATGAAATATTTTGTTCATGAACATATGGGGCATTTGTTTGCATTTGTATATTAAAACCCGTTTAAGAATTTATCTACGTACCTGCAAAACGGTAGCAGTCTGTCTTTTCCCTTCACCATTCCCATCCTTTCTAGTCATTCATAACGAAATCTGCTAACGCTCGGCTTATGCAAGATCCTACTGACGCCTTCATTTGCACGAACTATCTTCCCCTTATCTTACAAAACCCCTTCCCGCATATCACATTTACAGCCTTCTGCAATCTATCACTATTCCACCCTTTTATAACATTTTGTCCCATTTCTTTATTCACTATATTCAATATTTCCTCTCTTCGCACACTTGGAAACATGCTTTTCACATTGGTACTCAATATCACAGTACTTTCGTCCGCTCACATACTACTACTACTAATAATAATACAAAATACTGAGAACAACCAAAAGCAAGAATGCAATGGTTTATAAATATTACCAACAAAAGGTAAATAAACTAACGTAATGCTCAATTCACACCATTCATTGGCGCGGTACAACGGCACCATGTCAATTATTATTTATATCAAAGAAATTAATTTTTGAAGTACAGTTAGTGAGTGTATTAATATTAAATTTCTAAAACACGTGACATTCTTCTAGATGAGAAGTATAGACTTAGTTAACTCTACAACAAATTAGTCTGCTTTTCTTCATTGATGAAACCGAGCTCTTACGATAATAATAATAAAAATATGAAGAATAACAGTAATAAGAATACCACGAAGTAATTCTTTGGTTGTACGAAACCTGCCATACTTATATCCATTTGGTAAAATTATGCAAGGAATGTACTTCATAGTATATGTAAGTTGCGCATCCATTTCAATAACGATGTATTAATTGCTTCCACAAATAACTTCCTCAGAATAAAAAATATTTTGAGTATTATTACGTAAATTTAGTTTGTTTTCGAATACAAACTTAATAGGCAATCTGCGGGGTGTAAAATGAAAGGGAAGGTTGTAAGCTTGACAACATCGTCTGCGCTCGTGGTAGTTGAAATGATTGACAGGTGGAACAATAATAAGAGCTGTGCGCTCGCGGACTTCACCGATATATATAAAAGACCGACCACGCCTTTTGACCCAGTCGTTAGCGTGTCTGACTACGGATTGAGGGGTCCCGGGTTCGATTCCCTGTGCTGCCAAGGATTTTTCCAAAGCGTGTGGGTCTGGAACAGTACCCACCCAGCATCGTGATGCATTGGGGAGCTGCTATGAATGAATGATAGTGACGATCACAGTGAGAGCTTAGGCTCTCCAGTAGACCAATCTTCTCCCTCCGGGGAAAGGCCTCATCCAGTAATGGATCGAATATGGTTGTGGTGGAACGATGATATGAGTTTTTCGCTCGTTGACTTTATATATATATATATATATATATATAAGACCGCACTGCGGGTATAATGGTTACAATCGCTGACTGCTGATCATGGTGTCCCGGGTTCGATTCCCGGCCCTGGCAAGGGATTTTTTCTGAACCAAAATAGTTTGGAAGTGTGCCCATCCAGCATCATGATCGGGCTCTCCTCTCCCAACACGTCTGGTCAGCGTGGTAGTAGTACACCTACTATTAAAAACTATAGGTTGCATCCTCAGAAATTATCAGTTGTTTAGAACATTAAAAGGAACTCAAGTATTAAAAAAATATATTTTGTTAATTTTACGTTTTTAAACCATATTCAGCTACTTTCTAAACCTTTGTTGACTAACTACATTACCCATTTCACACATTACTCACTAAAATATTTTTTTAACATTTTAAAATGTACGCTTAATAATGACGAACACAATATTCACCATCGCTCGACCACGTAAAATAAATCACGAATGTGTAGGCATATTTAAAACATTGTCTTCCATTCATTTGAAACTTTTTGAGAACTTTTTATTGAACACGTTGTAGAACGCAACTTGAAGTCGAACACAATCACTTTTAAAACAGATTAAATATTTTTATGTAGACACGTTAGATGCTCGCGATCTACCGCCCTTCTCGTACACTAAACCCTGTGTAAGCTCATACTTTTCATTTCTTACAAATTTAAAATAAACGTGTAAATCACTATTCCGGAGGTAGCATTCTCTAGGGCAGTGGTTCCCAACCTGGGGGGCGTGGAAACTTTCAAGGGCGGCGCAGGTAACTGATGGAAAGTAACAAAATTAACAGATGAAAAACGAAAGAAATAGATTTTCAGTACAGAACAACTACCGATACATTATCTTCCACAAATCTCACAACACCTAATAAGTTACAATTTGATATATGTGCTCTTGTTTTACCTTCACAAACTTAGGTTTTTAAGGATAATGAGCTAGGGAAACGGCTCTGCGACTTACTGTTTAATAAATAAAATTGAAAGTATAATTCCAATAAGTCTGTTTGAAAGTATAATTACAGAGTGTGCAATTTATGCACTCTATCATTATTTCTTCTTCTTTGCTTCACTTGCTAAGTGATTTAACTGAAAAGTATCAGATGCACTTCCAGAAGTATGTATCATTAAAAATATTCAATAAAAGTTAACTGAAATATTATCTTGATATCCAGCAAATTATTTGGAGTCCTGTCTTAAACGCATAGTCCTATACCAAAATGGATAGAAGTTAGTGTCATGACTGACACTGCCTTTGTTTTACGAGCTGTTTGATGTTTGGTGTAAAGTTCGATAAAGCACATCTCAGATCACTCTCTATGTCCAAACAGTTGCGAAACTTTGATTTTATTATGGTCAATGTTGAAAATCCTGATTCAGACAGGTAAGTGGACTAGAATTGAATGATGGCTTGTATTGCTTTCTTTGTCATATGTGGATATACGAAAAGAAAACAAACCGAAACTCTTCCAGAGGCATTGAATGAAATTGTTGTTTGGCACATGTCAGGGAAAAAGCGTTTGAATTCATAATGAAGCATGTCCAAATGTGCAATGATAGTATCTCTCCACTCCGTTAGATGACACTTGTTGCTGTGAAGCGTTCATTGAATCGAGGAAATGATGAAAAAATGGGCGTACGAGAATTAAGACGACGTTTCCACGATTGAACTTTTTCCAAGAAAGTATTTACACGTCGTAAGGGTTTGCAGTTTCTACCCTGTAGATTAAGATTAAGATTATTCAATATTTCAAATAGTCTGCAAGGTAAGCTAGGGAAAACATGCATTTTTCATCAGTAAAGCAATCATGAAGTTCAACTTTCCCTACACTCATAAGAAGTGCTTGTACTTCAGACTTCAGTTCGTACAACCTGCTTAACATATTTCCCTTCGACAGCCATCGAACTTTGGTATGGAAAAGTAAGCTCTTGTGTTCGGCACTGATATCGTTACACAAGGATTCCAAGACTATCTATTTAGAGCACTTTATTTTACAAAATTAACTACTGTAATAGCCACTTTTAGTGCGCAGTTCTGATTTGTTGGTAAAGCTTGCCTGTGGATCATGCACTAAGAGCCACTAATTGCAGGGTTATTCTCTTTGGCAAGCTTTATGTAGCCAGATCGGAAGCCTAACATCGCTGGTGCTCCATCAGCACAGATTCCTACAACTCTGTCCCAAGATAAATTATTTTCAACAAGAAAAGTTACAAATGGCAAAAAAAGATCGGAACCTTTACATGTCGTTTCCGAACATTTTGAGAACAAGAGTTCTTCCATCAATTTCTCTTTTACAAATCGGCAATATACTACCAGCTGACAACACTGAGCAATATCAAAAAAATGTAAAGCAAATATGGAGAGCTTTGAAATTTCTCAATCACCTTACTTTTTATATTTGAGGACATTTCATCAATTCTTCAATTCACACTATTATTTGACAGCGATAGTTTATCAATTTTGTCTTACATTCCGCCCCAAGGACAATGTTAGTCGCTTTAAGCAAGCAACGTTTGACGAGAGTCTCTCCAAAACAATGGGGCTTTTTGTCTTTTGCTTTCGAGTAGGAAAGCTCGTATGATGCTCCACCACCTTTTCATTCTATTGTGGAAATGTTCCAGTGCAGTCCAACTTCATATGTCTCAGAGTGTTTCTTTTCCCAATAAAAAAAGTATTGACGCCTGTCTTAAAGAGTGGAATGCGTTGTATTTAAATGTTGTTCCAATCAACCTAGGCGTAGTGCGTCGTTGCTCAGAATATTATGGCATACAATACACTGTGGTAATTGGCCACTATCCCTCTCGATATATGTAAATCCATATTTAATGCAGTCTTCATTGCACAATCTTTTTTTAGGACTGGAAGTCGACATATCGCTTGAAATGCATTAGCAATTAAAAGAAGGCAGCTGTTGTCAGAAGCACAGGATATGAAGCTAAACTCCTCAGAATTGCAACTATAACAGGAAAAAAATGCAAAAAAGAAATATTTGGAAGAAATTGTCCGGTTGTTGATTATCGTATTCAAAGAAATATAGTGTGTTGTTGCTAATCATACAAACTGAAAATTGTTTTAATTACGCTGAAATGTTATTTCATATCGCCGCCTCTTTTGTTTTTCCTACTAACAGTGTCCGTTGGGCACTCATTTATTTTATTCTTATTATTGTATGTAAGTATAAGTATGAGCCCGAAACGAATTTAACAAGAAATATTTAAAAAAGAAAACATAACTTTTCGATACAAAACATATACCTGTGTAAACCGACATTCGTAAGTACGTGTCTTAAGAATTCCACAACGTATATACTTGATAGTTTCACAAATTTTATTTCCGATTATTCGTTACGCTCTCATTTTGTTTCGAACTGCCGCTGATCACAAAACGAACGTCGTTTGTTGTGAGATGAAAACAGACCTATGATTCCGGAAGATTTTTTTTTTAAACAAATACACAAGTTAGTCATTTATTTACAGGTGGTTTCTTCCAAATTTGCCGTTTTTCAAGTGGTGTATTTTTATTTCGATAGATAATAATGCTCTTGGACTAAAATAGTGTGCGAAACCCTTTACGTTTTTCGAAATTACCAAAAATTATTATAGAGGGCGCGGAGTTTACTGGCTTTACGAAGGGGGCACTATGCCAAAAAAAGTTGGTAGCTTATGCTCTAGATTATAGAGTGGAAATCAAACACTACGACCATTGGGAGCCCATTCATCATTCATTGACATTTATTTTGATCACAATTGATTATTATTACATGAAACATTCAAAATATTTAAAACAATAAAATATTACAGTATTATGAATTCTCTTTGTCGATCTTTATTTCTCAGGTCCCAGATTTTCAAGCTAAACTGCGTTTCCAAAGTTGCCTGTTGGTAGGACTAAATACTCTTCAGGAAAATTATTCTGTGTGATTCCACAATCCTTGATAGAGCTAACCAGAGTAATATCTATATTGTTTTTTCCGTATTCCACATCCCATTTCTTAAAGTTCTGCTCGCAAAGATAAGTTGCTTCTTTGTCGAGACATACTAAATCCTAACTTCTGATCAAAAGTTCAAGTTAAATGAGTTATACACACTTAACACTCTAGAACATATTAATAAAATTGGTCTACGATTTACCCATCTAGACCCAACACTTTAGGAAATGTACCTAAGTAAATAAAGCAGGGCTAACTATATAATATAACGAACACCAAGTAGCAATAGAGCATCTGAATTGTTATTTTTTTTGTTCTCTTTCTTTGTTTCTGACTTTTATGCCTTCTTCTGTCACATTGTTAACCATATTGTCCTGTTTTTGAGAGCTGAAAGGAAAATAAATTTATTTATGCTTTTATTTAAGTACTGTTACATAAATATTATTAAATACTTAAATTGTTAAATACTAAAATTGACTACCAAGTGACCTAAATTGAGTCACAAAATGTTTCCTAGAAGACCTCGAGCGTTAAACTCGATTCATATTACGATTATACTCAGGGCCACGCACATAAAATTAGGTCACAAACAGTACAACTGATGCAGCATAGTACCGTCAAAAGCTTTAAATATGGTCTATTAAAAAAATGCATATTTCAAAATTCCGCGATGAGTGTAAAGTGATTATCCAAAGGAATTAGAGGCTTCTCAGAAATCCTCTGAAGTAAAGATGGATCGAAATGAACATGTATGGGACGGTTTAGCACCTGGAAACAATAATTCCGTTTAAGCCGAGTTGATATCTCAAGTATATCCCATAAACCGAACGATTTTCTTTCCAAACAATGCGTGGTTGCGCAACAAGCACCAGTAATCGAACGCTTCGTTGTTATCAAAGAGATAGAATATCATTGGATACTGGAGATGACACATCTCATCCTTACTCAAACAGGAAGTCGTTTATTTCATGCTCACTTCAACCTATCTATACTTCAGAAATATTCCTCAATCGTTTACTTCCTTTGATGAATCCGTTGCGAACTAATCGCACAACTTGGAATGTGTATTTTCAAATAGTGCGGGTTTAATTTTTTTGACGGTAGCATGCCCCATCAGTTCTACTCTTCCTAGTGTTATAAATATGAAGGTCTAAAGTGCATTTCCCCACTCTTTCAAAAAATTGTCACATGAACTGTCGTCTTGTTTCGATGTCATGAATCACCTCCAGAATTTCATAAACTCAATACATATAAATATAGACGGCGTTTTGTAAAAAAGTGCACTATCGACATACATAAAGTCTATTGATAGCGACCTTTTTACAATATATATATATATATATATATATATATACAATTGGGGAGCTGCTGTGAATAAAAGACAGTGGCGATCACAGTGAGAGCTTCGGCTCTCCTCTCCCAACCCGTCTGGTCAGCGTGGGAGCAGTAGACCAACTCCTCCCTTCGGGGAGAGGCCTCATCCACTAGTGGATTGAATATGGCTGTGATTTATATATATATATATATATATTGTAAAGTAGAATTGAAGACCATTTTATACCGTGTGTACCTGAACGTCAAGGGAGTGGCTATAGCCATATATTGCCCCTTGGATCCGCGCCTGTCCATATAATTAGAGATGGGTCGATACCAGGATTTCTCGATATCGTTACTTATTTCTGACCTTCGATAGTCGTCAAGGAAATTTATATCAAGAGAGTCGAGAAATACAAGAAATGGTAGGAATCATACATTAAAAAAATTGTATTTGGATCAATGGGGTTCTCTATACCGGATAGTATCCCAATATAAAATCAGAAATAATATTTTCAAAGTTAAAGAAGGATGATGGTTCGTATGTTGTGGATTTGGATCAAACTGTTCAATGATTATTTGGAAAATTTCGTCCCGATGATGAATCCTGAGAAGAAGAAAAGATATGTAAGGAACGTTGAAGATGAAGAAATGTTAATTACAAATAATGAAATACAGCAGATTATTAGGGGGATTAAAGTGTAGTAAAGCTCCTTGTCCAGATGACTTGAGCCTCGAAATATTTAAGGAAACAATGGATTCTTGGATCCCTTACCTTGCGAGACTCTGTACTGAATGCTTCAAGTAGGCTGTGTTTCCTGAGTGTTTGAAGCGGTCCAGACTTCTTGTTATCCTTAAGAGCCCAGAAAGGGTCAAATTGAACAGAAATCACATCGTCCAATATGCCTCTAGAACATCCTGGGAAATATGTTTGAGAGGCTTATTTTATATCGGATACTGAGCAGAAAAAATTGAGAAAGATGCAGGATGCAGTATGGCTTCCGGGGAGTTGTTCAACGGAGGATAGCATTAATGTTCTTTGCAACATAGTCAGAAGATCTGAAATTGAATACAATTATGTCGTTGGTTTCTTTATACACATAGTCGGGGCTTTTGGCAATGTATGGTGGCCGGCTCTGTTTAATAGCCTGAGAGGCATCCCAATTTCGAACTTTTGTGGAGGGTTCTGGTCGAATGTTTTAGAAAAAGGAAGATTAGTTTGAATATACCAGGAGAACAGTAGAGAAGGTGTCAACTAGAGGATGCCCCACGGATCTATTTGCCGTCCGGTGATATCGGATATCCTGTCTGAGTCTTGTCTTCTTGAGTTAGACAGTAATGAATATGTTTTGGATCAAATAGCATATGCGAGTAGGTGACCTTGTGTTCTTAGTGTGTACAAATACAAGAAGAGAGATAGAAACAAGGATGGATAATGTACTGAAAACACTTTCAAACAGGTGTAGCAAAAACAAATTAGAAATATCATCCACTAAAACCAAATATGAGTTACTAAGTGGAACGCTTAAGCGTAATCCCATCATTAAGTAAAGCAACAAGTCTAAAAGTAAAATTCACTCAATAAACTATCTTGGAGTGGAAATCGAGGAACGATTAAAGTTCAATGTCAAATTAAAAAGGTTGTACAAAAGACATTGAAAGCGGTTAATTGCATTATAACACTTTTCATTGTAACACATTATCATGTTCCACTAATGACTGTTAAAATATATCACAATGCGATCCTGATTACCATCGCTACATACATGTGTATGTTGTTAGTATTTGGTTCCAAACACTATTTTGAAATAAGTATTATGGATATAAGATTAAACGAATGCAGAGGAAATGGCAAATAAGGATGTCTGGCGTTTCTAGGTTAGCTCCAGTGGATTTCTTGCAAGTTATTTTGAGTTACCGTCTTGAAGTGGTTAATAGAGAAGTGCAATACCTAATTAAAAACAGACAATTTAGAAGGATAGAGCTGCTTCTTGGATCCCCGATTCAACCTAGAGACGATTTGCATAACTGGCTGATACAAAGCTGGCAGCAGATGTGGATTGACTGTCCAAAGCCTACAAGAGTGTGGCTGTCGGACAATGTGGAGCGATTGAACATGGTACATCTGAGACTAAATAAGAGTGTGACCCAGTTTGTAACTGGTCATCTCCCTTATAATGATACACTACATCAACTTGGATTAAAGAACAATCCGCTGTGCGAAGTGTGGTGAAGTGGCATCGACGGAACATGTGATCTTGTTCTGGCCCCATTTATCTGGTGTCGAAGTGGACTCTTCGCGCGGAGATCTCTATGGACTATTCAAACTGAACATTTTGCGACATATAGAAAAAGTGAAATTTTATATATCCTATGTTATAAGGTATCTAAGCTATTTTGGGATCATTTTTACTTAATCGGTAAATAGTTGGTTATAATATAGCGAAATTTAGGAAACTAAGCTAGTGTAGTTATAACCTTCAGAACTTTTCCAAGGCTGGATCATTCTAAACATATTATGAACTGTACAAATATAAATTAGAGTTTCATTTAAACATAATAATGTACGAGAGATGGCTTGGGATATTTTCATAAGTTAGGATATATTTGAAATAATACCGACAAAAGAGTGAAACAATATCTTTACAAGGGTGGAAGAAGCCGGCATTCAAAGTGTTCAATTTCACCACTGTAGGTACACACGTATGCACATGTTTTGTCTTTTACCGGATCTTTATTCTCATTGTTATGGGTTAATATATTTGTTGATAAACATTCTAGATTTTTTAGCTAGACATTTTTACTAAGTATAGTTGAATTAAATGATGGATATTCGGGTCATTATTGATACAATTGCTGTAGTATTATTTTATTATACTTTTATTTATTAGGTTATTGTCTAGGAATTATTTTCCTTTTATTAGGTTATATATTAGGAGCTCATTGTCAGGAACTTCAAATTTTCGACTATTTTTTTACTATTGTTTGGAAGTGATCGTATTTTATTGTTTGTTTTCTGCTTGATGTATCCAGATAACTTAAATGAGTGATACTGAGAGGTCATTGGGTTAATCCTGTAGGGTTCTTTTATTATTTATCGTATTTAATTCATTATTAAACACATATCACGCTGATTAGATTAGTTTGCTCTATATGCCCAGTGTTAAATTACATCCTGTACAAATGCTACCTCTTAATGATTTTTAGTTTTTAACTTACTAAAACAGTCTACTAAATTGTGGTAATTGTTATATAGGCATTTAATATTGGGCAACTTTGATAATAAGGAATTGAATAAACAAATGCCTTCTAAATGGAGTAAATATTTATTTTAATGTTATCATCTTTGGTGTTATGTTTTTTACGATGGGAAAAGTGTATGTTATATATATATTTCTCCTATTGTTATAGTATTTTATCATTTTAAGTTTATTCTCTACAGTTATTTATTTATTAGTACTTCATTTACTATATTGTTTGTTTTACTGTGTTATTAGTTTGATAGTAAACTGTAAATTTATAGATTGTATTTTATGATTGAACAACGCTTTAATAATATTGGTACTGGATTTAATAGATTAATGAGGACACTGCACTGACGTTTGGGTAGTTTAATTTGTGCAAAGCCAAACAAGCGTTCCCTATTCTGTATTACCCTCTAATGTAAGCTTTTGTAATTTTATTGCCGATGGTCTCTTCAATGGAAATGGGGAAAAGCCTGCTCCACAGGTCAGGGGAGTCCGTAAAATGTTTCTGGCATACACGGCTCCTGATCTGATTCTAATAAAGGATACGAAGAACGGGTGGTTGGTGGAAATTACTGGCCTTCGGACCATCAGCATGTGTAATGAGAATTCTAGAATAAGACTTAAAATGAATTTAAGTAAAGCAAAAGTAATGGACAATTAATGTGCTGAAAAGAAGGATATCAAGAACCACGGAGGATCAATAGGCATAGTTGATGAGTATAATTTACCTAGAGCAGTTCAAAACAGCGAATTTCAAGTTGACGGATGAGTTAAATAGAAGATGTAAAATGTCTTCGACCTCGTTTGGAACACTACATTGTATTTTCAAAAGAAAACTACCATTGTGTCTCAAGCCTAAGATTTATAATCAATGTATCTTCCCTGTAGTGATTGATGTGCGGCTGCAAAACTTGGGCATCGAATGCGTAAACGATTCAAAGATTAAGAATCATGAAAAGAGCAATGAGAGATGCATGCTGGAAATAACCAGGACAGACAGGAAGACAAATTATTGGATTCGCGCACAAACAAATTAGAAGATTTAATCAAGATCGCAAAAAGTTGAGTGGAGATGGGCCGGTCACATAGGTATACGAGCAGATGGAAGATGGTTGACGAATGTGCTATATTGGATTCCGAGAGAACGAAACGACCGAAACGACGTCAAACGCAAGATCGGTAGATGAAATAAAGCGTTTTTCAGGAGCTGCATGGATGAGGATAGCAGCATTAACAGATATTTCGAGAGAAAAGGGGAGGCCTTCGTCCAGCAGTGGATAGAAAACTGCTAAATATGATGATGATGATGAGATATGGGGTTAACAAACAGCAACCAACCAATCAATGCACTTTCAATATCTTCACTTAAACACACATTTATTAAATAGAATATAAGTAACTAATTGTTAATACTAGTGTAACGGTCTGCTTCGGTTGCTAGGTAACGCCAGGTTGACTCTCCTTGGTGTAAGTGAATCCTTATGTGTGTTCCACACTTTTGCTCTTAAAACTAGTTATTATGTTCCTCACTTTACCTGAATTGCAACCACAGCAAGAATCCTTACGAAAAAGATGTCACTGCCACAGGAATCCGAGATGAAGGGAGATAACATACATGCAGTACGTTTTACTCAGAATATGAGAACATTTACTGATTTAGGAAGCATCATAAAGACATTCTGTATTCAGGAATCTTACTCAGTGTTGAAGCAGGAACATATCATAAGAAAGACCCTACCTTTCATAAAAATATAAAGTATATTTAACGATCTGACTGGAGTTACATACTCGTCCGGGCTATTATATAATGTATGTTAAACCATAGCAAGTGAATATTTTCTTACCATCGCAACACATAAATATATATCTTATCATTAATCCTTCTTTATCAAAACATCAGATATATTCTGATCAGTTAATTGATGTCCAATAAATGTCATTTGTTAATAATAACTTTGAAAATTAAAATGGGCATTTAAGAGCAGGCGAGACATCTATATTCCTCAAGCGCAAAATAACTAGAATTAAAATATAACTGTGAGCCACACGGTTATATATGGCGCTAGATCGGGCTAACCCTGGACAAAAATGACTTTGACAAGTATCGAATATCTACAAGAGTAATCACTTACATAGATATAAAATATTACTGATGTCTGGAGAATATGCGTATATCTTACAGCATCATAAATGGCATAATCTTTGTTTCCCAGTGAGATTGTAGCTGAATGAACCTGAAGATCCCTCCCTAGATTTACAGAAATTGTATGGGTTATTGCATTACTATCCAGCTCAATCCTCCACCGGACTAGGAGCTTCTTCAACAAATTGGACTCATATTTACATCCCATGGTTTCGACAAACATGGAAGGTGTCTGCGTGATGACCTTCACACTGTGGGCCGGTTGATGCACTATATAGCATTGTAGGACATCTCCCTATCAACTGTTAGATAATAAATTGAAGATCTAGATGTTACATCCATTCTAGCCATCGGAATGCAAATTGTTTCTCCAGCAACTGTGATGAATACGACGGCTTCTTTGAAGTTGAGGATGATGATGTATCGATTCATGAAATCTCGTCCGATTAGGAGAGAAAGATTCAATCCCTTTATAACGTAAAACCCACAATACAGCTTCTTGTTGGCGATTGTAAATGACAATACTGTCTCACCGAGTACATTATTTTTTTAGTACCGGTGTAATCCATCAAAATAACATCCGTTAGGGGTTTCAGTTTAGGGTATGATACAATTGTGGTAATTTTCTTCCAAAATTCCCATGAACAAAGGGACACATCGGCTCCGCTGTCGAATAGTGCTTCACCGGGGACATTGAGTACTAGGACAAACGTTCTACTAGTGATCAAGAACGGAGTTCCACTTTCGCTTTCTGCTGGATACGCCTTGTAGTCTCCTTCATCCAAATTGTAATCCCACTTACACAAATCAACGTGACTGAAATTGATCTTACAGCATTGCATTCCGGCATCAATTTCCCAGAGACGTTTGCCTTTTTCATGACTTACTGTTCAGAATAGTGGTTTCAAGTTACCAAGAGTTTCCGAAACATTTGTCTTGGTCTCTATACATAAATCGATACTCCTCCCTCCGACTCTCGAGGCAGGTGTTGTAATTAGTTTTTGATCAGGGTCATCGATGACTCGGCGAGAAGAAGGTTACTTTCACCACATTCGCGTGAAGTTTCTCTCTGTTGGCTTTCTTCTTATCGCCTCGCATTTTCCTCCCGAACGTCTTGGTTATCATTTTGGTTGTATTTCCTTTTGGAGCGACGATGCCATCTATTCCAGGATCATTTTAGTGGACTGTATTTTGCTTTCTCGTCTGTACCTTGGGTCGTGGTCTCTTTAGTGTTCTCCTAAATGGTGACTTCGTTAGTGCTAGAACGACAATTTGCTGGAAGCTCGTTATAACTTTTTCTCCCGCTCTCCTCTTTAGTGAATTTCCTCCTTGCCTCAGAAGTATCGAATATGAGTTCCAACCTTCTGATGGTTTCAAGCACCTCTGTTAGTTTGAGGTTACGCAAAGAAACTAACTGTCGTTGATAGCCCATGATGATTAGTGGAATGAGATTATTGTAAATGTTTTCCTCATTAGTTAGTGGATCTAAGTCTTTTATATTGTATTAAACATTAAACGAAGAATAGTTTGTGAGCGGTTATGAGTGTTTGTGAATGTGTTTGTTAATGTGAGCATTGTGTTTAAGATATTCGTGATATTCGTGTTATTACTTTGAATACAATCATTGAAACAACTTTGACAAATGGTGTTCATCGATTACTTACTTTCCGGTTTGAACCAAAGGTGTACCCAGAAAATGCAACTAAAATTGTAAAATTTCATAAAACTTACTTCCCAAATCTTGTACTAAATTGTCCATTCTATCTTCCAATAATATGGATCGTTTGTGTACAAGGTCAAGTGTTTCTTGAATAAGATCAAACGACTCTGAAAGTAGCAAAATCATTTCCTCTAATATTGACATCTTTTTATTCTGAAGTGATATTAAATTCTCGTGGAGTTTATCTATAAGCCGCATTTTCGTTAAGCTACAAAAGCAAAGAAATCAATTAAAATTCATATGCAACGTTAAGATTTGCTATTCTTAACAAAAGCAGAGGATAAATAATCACTCAAACTCAAATAGGTATCTCAAAGCGTTGTAAAATCACAAATATAATGTTGATTTCAAGAGACCATAACATTTAGCTATATCTTTAAAATGATGCTACATGTTAATTTATGTAATAAATAAAATAATCTCAATTTAGTCCTGCGTCATACAAGTCAGAAAGGAAAAATGTGTCAGCTAGAAATACTGACAACAAGATAAAAATTAAAAAGAAAATATTTCTTGGATCAATATATTATATCCATATATTTTTCAATAGCTAATCTCAGTCCTTCTTTAATTAAGGTATACTCAATACGGTTGTTACCAGTATTCCGTGATTTTATAGCTATTTGTTCTTATAATACATAAATCAGTCCACAGCGCTGTTACTTCCCATAAAATTCATTTTATTTTTTATCTTTACATCAATCAGTGCTTTAACATGTGACTTATGTATTAATCAATATCACTGTTTTTAAGCTAAGTTTTCTATATTCGTGTACTATTTTTGAAACGTGCATGCAATCACTTTACATTTCTGTTCCATGTGAACCTACCGCTTAACAAAGGAGTATTATGTACTTCTGATAAAAGTTTTCCTAAACCATTATTTTCTCTGTTTTCCTTTTTATTTATTGATAAAAAAACATAGATTATCCGATCTTGATCTATGAATTGTATCACTTACGAAACTGAATATGGTGATCAAAGCTAGAAAATTATTCGAGTTAGACTTGATAGGCGTGACATAACACATGACCGACCTCAATTACGACTTGCTTACAAAATAGACCTTGCTATACCCCTCAGCAAGACAGACTTGTTAACATTGTGCAAATACCTAAAGAGTAAAACAGCTTCTATGAGAGTTTGAAATTTGCATATTAAAAACTAAATGGCTGGAATTCTACAACGATTTCGAAATCACTAATTTCAAAATCTTCAGGATTAAGCCATTTAAGTATGTTGAATAATATGTATCTCTGTAAGAATAGAACTGTCGCAACTCACAAGGTAAGTAATATGTAATCCATAAATAAACATTTATTGATTCAAGCTATTTTAAACAAACTATGTACTGCAACATGCATTTAAATAAAGCTATAGTTTTATATATTAAGCAAAATATTTAAAATTATTTAATGTAAAAATGTTTTTTGGCTCTTTGTAAAATCGACTTTCTCGAATTACGACACTATTATTCTGATGGTTGGAATCACACACACACACACATCATAGGGATATTTTTGCGTTTCTATAATGTAGTTGCTAGTTTGACCTGATAAAACTTTGCAATAAGTTCCATCTTCGTCTGGTAACATAGACACTTCGCAAATGTTTTGCGAGTTACGCATGAGCGGATTTAGGAAAGTGACCCTTGGGGTGGGGGGCAATTACATTAAAATCTGTCGTTTAGAATGAAACATTTATGGTCATTCTGAAATGACTAGGGGGACAATGCCCCACATAAATCCGTTTATTGAGTTATGGTTTGCATTTTCTGCTAACGATGTGTGTGGAAAATGGAGAAGAAGAATCACGGGAAATGTTTAAACGATTCAGATAATTTTCGTTGTGTCTGTGAACACTCTACTCCAAAATCTCAACTAAAGGAAAGAAAAACAAGTGTTACAAAAACTACATACTCAGGCTTTCTGATCGGAATTTTGACAATGGTCTGTTGCGTCTAGCCCACTTTGTTTAAAATATTTAATATTTATCAAGAGTAGGTTGTGGAGAGAATCTTTGGAATCAAATAAGGCGTTATATCGGGGAAAGAAAAATCAAATGCATTAGATTTGCGCATGATATGATTCTTCTTGTAGAGAATGATACCTTATTTAAAAAGTTGTTGAAAGCGCTACAAATGGCTATGAGGTCATCAGAAGAAACCGAACGTAAATAAAACAAAATTGACCGGAACTGGAACAAATTGAACTATAGTAAATATCAAAATTGGAAGAAAAAATATATCATGTACCTCACTTCAAGTATCGTATTTGCGTAATATGAGGGTATGAAATGTGAAAAAAAGATAATCACGAGAATAGCAACGTCGTAACAGGAGTTCACTAAGAAGCAGAATCTCTTGTGCGGATCATGAACAAAGAGTTGAACAATATATTAAATATATGCATTTAATCTATTTCTAACTGATTACCCGCCGTTACCAGGGTATTTATCTAACCCATTCTTCTATTAGAGAAGATAAGTTCTTCTAGAAGGTTTTACAGATTTCTATTCGTTCCTACAAATTTCCAGAAGGTTCTTCAGCGTTCTATTCGACTAAATTTGGGCTTAAATGTCATCGGGATTGTCACCAATCAGCTTAGGAACCACGGAAACTATTGATTTGACACTAATATCGGTTGTATTCGATTATTTTTTAATGCCACCCCATTCCAACTCCGCTCCTAAGAACTCTAGGAGAGTCTTACCCCACAACATTTTTCTAGATTGTGAGTGACACGTGTACCAAGTTTGGTTGAAATTGCTTCAGGCGTTCCAGTATTATACTGGAACACACATACACACATGTTTCCATAGAAAGATAGACAGATAGATAGATAGATTGATTGTAGCAGCAATGTGGACTCTACGAAGGAATCTAGAAACAACAATAGGAATAATTTGAAATGTGGACATGAAGAAGAATGGACAAGATCAGCTGTACATAGATGATGCGTAATCTGTAAGTATTGAACAGAATATGTGAAACGTGATGAAAACTGGTTTAATCTTGCTCACGATAGAATCCTATGGAAAACATTTGTAGCTTCGGCGATGAACTTGCGAGTTCCGTGAGCCATAGAGTAAGTAAGTAAGTATCCCAACGATAGAGACAATAAAGAAAACAAAATGAAATTGGTAAGGACGTTAGCTGCGCAGTAATTTTATACTAAGAGAATCCATTGAAGGTACAGTTGGGGAAAAGAGGATGAAGACGCATCCAACTCGTTTATAGTTATAAGGATTGTAAAATGGTATGTTGAGATCAAAAAGGTACAAAATCAGTAGGAACACAATTGGCTTAATTAGCCTTGAAACATCTGCCGCTTTCGGCAGTTCACTAACACTGATGATGTTTAGGTATGATCTATACATGAATCCCAACAGTGTTTTGTCAGTGTAGGTTAAAATTATGAGTTAAATAATTCCTCGAAATATTTGTGATAGTGGTTGTTTATTATAAAAAAGACCAAAGATCCTAAGGCCATAAATATATCAAAACTGAAAGACAATAGACAATTTACAGGTGTTGCAGGCGAGTGTGTGTTGTTTGCACTTCCATGATCTTTAAATATTGTCAATAAGCCATAGACTATTATGGCAGTTTTTTTTTCCAATTTATGCATCAAACTTGTTCCACAACTGATATTTTTATATTGAATTTACCCCCTTCTAATGAACTAACGTAGCTCATCTAACAAATATAAGTACAAAATATACAAGTAATATTGAAGAACATATTAAGTGCAATTTTGTTATAGTTTAGATATTAGTTTAAATATAAACATTAAGAAATTAACCACATTGCATTTTACACGATAGAGTTTTACCTGACGCACGGCATCTCTTTCAGTGCAATGGGTGAGTATGAAATTAAATAGATAAATTTCAAAATTTTATCAACAAAGCTGCCACTATTTGTTTACGATTTTAACATAATGATTCGTTCAGATTGTGTTTTCTTATCTGAAATTGATGCAGTGGTTTTACTGTCTCAAACGGACGGAGCAGTTCATAATAAAGTTTATCATCAACGCTACTTTACTAACAAGGCGGATACTTCGTGGCCAAAATGTTTAATTTTTGTATTTATTGTATTGATCGTTCTTTTAAAATTGTGAAAGAAATAAAATTATTGTTTAATATGTTTAGAGAACGCATCTTTTGGCTGTGCAATTCAAATGTCTCCAAGATAGTTCCTTTGTTTCGGTGATGGAAATACGGTAGAAACGTGATAAAAAAATTCTAGTATCGCTCCTACATGGCAGTATGATAACTAGTTGTTTCTCACTTTCTCAGTTTCTTTGGACATGGAGCTTACACTTTTGTCACTGAGCGTTCACCTGAGTAGCCGCACATTGTTATGTGTTTATTGACCTTGTCGGTTTTCTTTAGCGTGCTCATATTTGCAAAGAAGCGGCATATCCAAGAAAGGTACTACCATGTATTTAATATTATAGTAATCTCTACAGCTTGTATATATTGCAGTTTTGGATTGAACCTTTTCTTAGCGCTTAGTTGTCATTGTGTAGTATTTCCTATCAATGAAAACTATTTTTAATGGACATCGTTCCCTTCTTTCCTTTTATTCTTAATTTTGTTTCACTATTTGCTAAAATTGCTTACAGAGGAAATAAATAAAAGAATACAGAAAACAGTCTTCTGATTATGCACCAGAGCATCACTAAGGATCCAGTGATCGGTGAATTAGAAGCTTTCGTTGTATATGATAAACACGTTGATGCAGAATGTGACACAAGTTTAACGTAGCAACAAAGATTGCTGGTGGGAAAAAGGGTGTTACTTGTGCGGTCCAGTGACACTTTTTTTGGGGGGGGGAAACGACAAATACAAGCGAGCAAAGCAGAGATTATCTGTATCATGTGCAGAAAATAAATGTGCGGAAAGCACAGTCAGAAGATGGTAAACTGCAGCAACTGTGATAACAAACACAAATGTATATAGCATTTTAATCAATTTAGTTTAGTTCATATGACTGGTATATCAATATTCTATGTATATAGTGTTAAAATAAATTCATGTGCATAATGTCAGACCTTCATATGTCCAGTAATTCAATAGCTTATTCATTTGCTCATGCCAGTTTGTTGAATGTTTCATCTAATGCACCATTCTTAAATTAATTCATGAAAACCATGAGAAAGTGTTCATATATTTCTTCATTTAATAGTTCGTGTATTCATTGATTCATTTATTTCCTATTGAATGCTGAAAATATTCAAAATTCATTTTTATTTCTCATATAAAAATTTGATATATTCATAAATGTACTATCCATCCATTTTCATAATTCATTTGATTGGCGGCGTTCATGGATCTTTAACGTGAACAAGAAATAAGTATTTCTATTAACATGTCGTCTGCGATCATTTACTAGCTCCAAAATCATTAGCAATTGTTTCGCATACTGAACAAACTGGGGGACGCGGCGAATCAATGGTAGAGCGTTTAGCTCTGGTACTTCGGGTCGTCTGTTCGATCCTTGCCTGTTCCATGTAGGCTTTGAGTAGACCAACACAGCATGCGTGGGTTTTCTCGGAGTTCACCACACTTCCTACCACTTTCTTAATTTCACCAGTCATCTCATGATCATCACCCATCAGCATTGAGCCAAAATTGACTGAAGGTCTTAAAAATAAAATTTAAAAATTCCACCAAAAGAGTTAATGTGCAATTGCTAAGAAAGTTACCATACGGCGCTTTGTTTAATTAGAACATTATGCCCGAATATGTAGCTTACTAATTTAAATATGCGACTCCGAGCTATGAGAAAATATTTGACCGTTATATCTTATTTGATTTTTACTGAAAACATTTTAGTCCAATGTATCTACGAGATAATGTCCCTAACGTCATTTTCTTCCTAGTTCAGCAACCAGGATCGTTGATGATGAATAATGAGCTGATCATAATTGTCCTGGTGAGTGGTGGTTGCGTTACCAGAATAATTGCAGCTGAGTTCAACGCGGACTTTCAACCAAACAGAGAGAAACCGACAAAGCGCACGCAACTCAAAGTTTTAAAGATATTTCTGGAGGCGAGATGTGTGTCCGACAGTGGACATAGTTAACAATCAATGAGCGCAACTAATATGAACAAGGCACACACTTCTGGCAACCATTGTGAAGGGGCTTATAAACAGAATAGGACAATAAATAGAACCAGTGTTATTGGCCTTATTTCAACATATCACCGACAAATGTAAGCAAAGCAGGTGGTGGGAGGAAGGTCATGGTGCTTTGTGGAATATGGGTCACACCAATTGTTCGGCAGCGTTCATGAAAACTTGACTGGTGAATTATATCTGAACACCCTTCACGAAACCTTCTTTCCCTAACTTCTGAAAGGAACTTTCTTCCTTCTTCCGGCAAAATTGTGGGCCCACGCACTATGCTGCGGAGGTCTGAGAATGATTAGATCTCCAATTTCCACGATGTTATATCGGTCAGAACAGGTCCATCGAGTAGCCCCTTTCTTCACCTGATCTCACACTTGTGACTTATTTCTGGAGCCATCTGAATAGCGAAAAAAATCAATGACCCACAACATCCTAGCAACTGACCTAGAATAGATGAGCCACCGTTAAACCGGTGTGTTACGCAGGGTTCATAAGGAATGGAAAAAGTTATTTTGTGTTTTCTGTAAAATGACCATCATATTGATCACATAATGTAGGGAGACAATTTTTTTACCACAGATAAGCACTGCCCGCACAATTCCTGTGTCCCATATTCCACAATGCTGTACAACCTTGCTCCTGCTACCTTCTGTACTGACATCTGTCGATAATTCATTGGCATCAGACCACTAAGAATTGTTCTGTGTATTGTCTTGTTTTGGTTCTGTTTATAGGGCTCTTCAACATGGTTGTCATCAGTGTCATTGCCGCGTTCTTGTTGGGTACGCTCTTTGTCCACTACGTCCCCTATCGCGCACACATCTCGTTTCCACAAAGTTCCTTAAAATCTTGTGTTGCGCGTGCTATGTATGCTTTCTCTCTGTCTGTTTGAAACCTAGCTGCAATCACCACAACTCATCAGCACACTCTTGATCCAGCATGCTGAATCGCCTGAAATAACATAATGACATATCATTACCTTTTGTTATACCCCGGATCAAATAGCTCTTATGTTCTAAACAAAGAACATAGGTAAAAACCTACTTCATATTTGAATTTCAGGAAACCAACTAGCCTAAAACGTTATGCCACCTGATACCTTCCCATTTAGAATTCTCCACATAAATCCAAGGTGGCGTTTTCAAGATGGGGAGTCATGAAGCCCATCACCCGTCAACAATATCCAACATTTGGTCTAACTCTATCCAGCCATTTTCGATTTACCAGTGTGTTTCCAGACCTTCTGCTAACCCTGAAATTAAAACATCTCTGTTTTAGCTTCGTTTTTTATTAAGGGTTGAACTTTAAAAATTGGGTTGAACTTTAAAACTGGTGATAACTTTGTAACCGTTCGTTCTAGGTGGAAACGGTAATAGTGAGTTAGAAAGAAAATATACTATCATTTCGTACTCCTGCAAAATTTCTGTACAGGCCACCATTTATGAGATAATTGCCCTACATTTCTGACCAAAAACTTTCTGGATCAATTGAATTGGAATTCATTTATTACAAAGAGGATCTCAGACTTAGGTCGCTGAAACAGTTAAACCAATAGTGGAATACTAATATTTACATCGGATGTGACTCATCCGAGTTTTAAGAAGTCAGTTAGAAGCTATTCACTGGAACCTTTAAAAGTTATTGTGCCGTTTCATAATAAGAATCGTATTAACTGTTAAGCTCTTCCCGATGTAATATTCTTGTGACTGAACTCAAACGTTGAGTTTTACGTCAAGCCATCGCTGATACTTAAGTGTTACTTAAATCTATCAGGTTATAATGAGTACTTACATGACTTTTAGTATGTTCATTTCCTTTACAATACAATTTAGATTTACGTGTAAAGCTTCGATGGACGACAAAGTTTCTAAGATTTCTGAATCTCGTATCAACTCTTGATTTGACACCTACAAGTAGTTATACATAAGTTATAGGTTAGTGATAACAATATAGTTGTTCGGAATGTCAAAAAATTCGTATAATCACCTTGAAGCACATAAGCCAGCCATCCGCTTTTCAACGTCAATAGACCACTGTGATTCTGATAGAGTAAGCTAAAAAATTCTTTAAACCTTTCCATTTCTAAGTGAGTACATGATGGACAAAGTTTCATGTAACATTATCAATTTCTACCCTCTCCAGGAAAAGTCAGCAAAGCAAAATCATGATGAAACTAGAGCCGTGGGAATGAATGAACATCCATCTAAATCTTTATTAAATGGTAGGCAAGTGGAACAATCAGATTGGTCACTTGAGCAGATTCAGCGTTCCTTGAATAGGAACACTCTTCATCCGAAATGATCTTATAGTATCGAAGAAAATATGGAAGTTGACTTTTAATAATACGTGGATTAAACGTTGAGCTGAGGCTGTAATGAC
Organism: Lepisma saccharinum; assembly: GCA_022664845.1. Taxonomy (NCBI): domain Eukaryota; kingdom Metazoa; phylum Arthropoda; class Insecta; order Zygentoma; family Lepismatidae; genus Lepisma; species Lepisma saccharinum. Next base: position 23,591 of record JAGDQP010025931.1, read on the forward strand.
TGTAGCTGGAGTACGTTGTGGATCTTTCTGGATTATCATCCATCCCAGTTGAACCATCGGAAACTGTCAGTGACATTAGCATGACGATGGTTTATTCTTTTCAAAATGGTTATTGAGAACACAAGACGCAGTCTTGCAAAATGAATTAACATTCATCTATTAGATGGTAGGCAAGTGGAACAGCGATTTCAGCAAAGTAGTGACATCTTCACTCGGCTTATCGCAATAAATGACTGCTGAGTTTGTTGACTCAGAAACCAAAGTGTAAAAAATTAACTGGTAACAGCTTTTCATTCCATTCGAAAGGACGAAGTTTCAAAGATCTGCTTCGCAGGTAATACGCCTTTCTTCCGGGATTATAGGGTAATAATCTTAACGCTCTACATAGCCAAAGGTAAAGCGATTATTAAGTTTATAGTATTATTAGCATTAGAATTATAATTATTATGATATTAAAACGATTAAACGTTGATTGTATTATTGTGAACTTTTGAGTCAATTACTTAAGGACACAAAGGAGAACCCAGGGGAATTCTAGCAAGGGAAATTATGTTGCTGTTCACAGAAATTCCGCCAGGATTTTCAGTGGGGAGTGGTGGTGTACGAAGTCAAAATTGGGATGCTGTAAATGGAGTTTCGCACTGTTTATATCGATTTTTAGCGCATAAGTTTTGAAGTTAGGGTAGTGCTGTCGAGAATTTGGGGTGAAAGCCTCACAGCGGTCTGGTGGAATCACTGCTGATCATTGTGGCCCACTTTTGTGTCTTTCAAGGTGGTTGTACGAAGGTTGTGATCCTCTCTTGTACATGCATAAACAAGATATACGACCATCACAATCACTTTTGTGTTAAAATATATATGATGCTAAACTTTCTATTTCATCAATGTATCCTTGGGAAGACATCTTTCACACAAATTAGTAGCCACTGTTATAGCTTTTTCCTTAAATTTATTGCCTTGCAAATTTAAAACACCAAAATTAAAACTTGTCATTAACCAATTCTACTCACAATTATTGGCTAGTTCTAATCGCAAATTATATTGCAATATTTATACTTTTGTTGCATGAATCTCTAAAGTACTTTAACTTAAGGAGTATAAAGAAATGAGTGATGATTAAGGTCTTGATGGTAGCTTTTTCTCTATGATGTTAGTGTTCTAAGAAAAGGGCTTATAATTTTACGTAGATTTCGAAAACGTTTAATGAACTCACCGGGATCAAACCAAAGACAAACACATTCATATTGCAAGTCTATTACGTAATATAAATTGGTTCGTAGCATGTTCAAGCTCAAGAAATAATCTCAATATTTTCAACGTAAAGTTTAAGTTCTATTATAGAAATCTAAGCAAGGAAATTTACGGAAATGCCGTCGTGTTCTAGAACAGCGTTTCTCCAAAGCTTTCATCCTGCGACCCCCTTTTACTGTGTCTTCTAGCTGGCGATACACAACTATTTTATTTTGTGCAATATTTTCTTTTAATTTCAAAACATGACAGTTGGTATGCTGTATTTGATAATAAATATCTTAACTATATTATTCAAAAACTATTGAACAAATTACATTATCTTTATTAATTATACATACAGTAACCAAAATAAAATACTTTATTTGTAATGTGTTAGTTTTAACCTACAAAACCATAGGTAGTTAATTTTTTCACCACACCTCACGACACCTTTGCACACAACTCGAGACCGCCCTCACCTGTGGGTTGCGACCTCCACGTTGAGAAACCCTGCTCTAGAATTTAAAAATCAGTAGTGCTTACAAATCTGTATTGTTTGTTTGTTTGCTTGTCCCGTCTGTAGTTTCGTGAAAAAAAATATTGAGAGTTTTGTCATTATATTCTGTTGAGAATTCTGAGGTTATTTACTACCTTTGGTGTTTTAATGTTATGAATTGTACAGCTCGCCTAGTACAAGTTTTTTTTTTCGAATTATTGTATGTGCCAATATGCAATTTAACTTTAATAGTGTGATTTTCTTAAATATATGTATATTAAATATAAACGTATGGCGCTTACTTACATTCTAGAGTTGCTGACCAGCGAAACATCCGTTGCTCTAGAAAATGTTGTTTTACTGATTTAGGTAAGCGTATATTGACCGACAGTATTACTTGTCTAAAGATAATCATAAATATCCGCAGGTTATTCATAACCATTTTAGAAGAACTGAGCAAAATTTTAACTTTGTAAAATTATAGTTTTTCCTGTTAGTAGTCTGTTATTAATTCTTCCGGACGATTCTTTTCAACGCAACTAAACGTAGCTTAGCTCAGTCTTTAAAAGTA
>JAGDQP010025932.1:3444-15777 GCA_022664845.1 Lepisma saccharinum
TTGAGAACCGTGACCTTTCCTTGTAAGCATTCACTCCAGTATCGTTACGTAGAGCTTGAGGGTCACGCTTGAGACGTAATTCTGTGGTAGCATCGCAATTCAAACTCCGGAAATTATTTCATTGCATACTGTCATGTTGTGCTGTATAAAGCACATAACTTTTGTGTAAACAATAACAAAAGTGAGTACTGCGTGTGTATTACAAATGTTAAGTAGTGTTTATCAATAAAGTGTATCTAATGTTAGACAAACAAGGTGACTTGAAAGAAGGCAATGAACATTACAAATAGCAGCAACATTTAGTTAAAAGTTAAAGATTAAAAATAAATAGCTTAATAAATTAAATTTTAATATTACTTTGTACTTACTCAGAAGCCAACAGACTGTTAATTTCCAATACATTTTTTAAGAAGCCGCCCCAGAGGAAGTGAACATGAAAAGGCCTAAATGGGACTAAAAACGAAATTCTGCAAGACGTGTCTGTTCTGAACAGTTTCGAACTCTCGAATGATCATAGGATGGTGAGATGTAAGCTGAAACTAAATACTAGACTTGAGAGAAAGAAGCTTATCAGAGGAAAAGCGCCAGTTTTAGATCTGGAAAATTTAGAAAAATACAGACAGACATTTGAGATAGAACTAAGCAACAGATTGAGAGCCTTGGAAGAGTTAGAGAATGAAGAATACATGAATACCAGAAATAAAATACTGACTCAGATAATAAGAGAAACAGACAAGGAAATAGCAGGCATCAGAAAGAAAAAAAGAGATCAAAATCTCAGAAGAAACTAAGCTTTTGATGAAAAGAAGGGAAATGAAAGAAGAGGAAAATTATATCAAGAGGATTGAGTACATAAAACTAAATCAAACCGTAAGGAAGAAAATAAGAAAGGATGTAAGATGATACAATGAAATATCTCTTGTTAGAAATACAATCGAGGGAAACAAGAGCCTGAAGAAAACCAAACAGCTACTCATGATCAGAAAAAAGCAAATAAATGCAGTTAAGAGACCATACGGTACAGTAACACGAGGAAATTATAAAAATAGTTGAAAATTTCTACAGAGAATCGTATTATTGCGAAGAAGAACTAGCAAATGATGATTCAGAAGAAAATGATGTAGAAGTCCCAGACGTATTGGAAGAAGTGGATAAAGTACCTCGAGGGATGAAGAATGGAAAATCATCAGGAGAAGATGGACTCACAGCAGAGATGTTTAAAGGGGGAGACGAAAAGATGAAAAAGGAACTTGCTAAATTTTTCTCGATGTGCCTGAGAAAGAGAGAAATATCGTCAAGTTGGAATGCTATTATTATTTTACTGTACAAGGAAGGGGACAAAGAACGCGTCGAAAACGACAGACCAATTAGTTTACTGTCAGTTTGTAAGGGTGATATTCAGCCTCAAAAAGGGAGATCCGGGGACAAAGCCCAACATTACCTTTCATCCACATAAGAGGGGGCAAAAAGCAAATCATGAGCGCTATCGGAAATTGAAGTCAAGACGGGTACCTACCCATTGGTGTCTTGTTTCAATGAAACCAACGAGGACATAAAAGCACTAGTATATATCACGAAGAATGCACGAAAGGAGCCCGAAAAGAAGTGCCAGACGTAGGAAATGTTGGCAACGAAGAGGAGAGAAACACAAAGCAAAAGGACCAAAGAAAAAAGAGGGGGAACTCGATGAGATCACCAGGGAGAAAAACCTTAATTGGTCAACATACTCATCATCAGCTTAAACACAGTTTACAGCACATCTGTGCAACGTGGAAAGAACTCCCCCAAAAAATCACCTTCCCGGATCTGCATGCTCTGATGCTCATCAAGCCATGCAGAGTGGAAAACAACATATACACATACGCTAGGGAAAAGCAATGGAAAGAAAATGAGGAACTATTAAAACAAGATCGTCATTTTAGTAAGATACAGTAACATATTTACAATTCAGTGAACCCCATCAGGTTATCGGATGTTTCGGCTAAACTAAGCACTTTCTACCTCACTCCTTAAACCATTCTTATCGCTTTCTTCACAACTCACTTTCTCCTAATCGCATAAACAAAATGCAACGTCGAACTAAATCCACCAGGTGGAAACCAGTTCCCAACCCTAGTCAGCTATCGGAACAAATACCTCGGCGCAAAAGAAAAGTCCGCGGGTGAGTGCACAAGCACTAAAACTAAAACTGCAACATCATTCCTATATTCAACCTCTAACATTGTTCTTCCAAAATCTAAAGCACACATTCATCAACCGGCCATTCGAGAACCTGCAGCAGGATCACTTGAACATTAGTCACTAAAATGCACCAGGCCAAATTAGCCACGCGCTAGTTAAATCTAGTCGCGAAAATTTAGACAAAACTTAACTGATCTGACTATTCTCTGAAATAAGTACTTGCTATATAATAAACCAAAGTCTAACTTCATTCAAAACGTTATCATATTGATACGGACGAAATCATACAGCGGACAAACACAACTGGAGGTTGAGGACCCCCAGACGCAGCGATACTAAAGATCGAAGCAAAATGTTATATGCTAAACTACCTGCTTCACAAATGAAAACTTTATACTGAAGATATCGAAAAAAAAAATCATAATTTATTTTCTCAAATAAATCAGAATTTACTGAAAATCGATTTGAGCAATGAAATTGGCTGATATCAGAAATATAGCTTTCCTAAACTTTGACACATATATGGTGGTAGATTTCAACAATTTTAGTTATTTTCACATGTCTAAATGAAAATACATTTAAGCCCTATGCCTCGACGGAGCAAAGTTTTCACACAGTTTCATAGAAATATAATTTCATAAATTTGTTTCCAAAATTTAAATTTGCATAATATATGTTTGGCTCAGCTGTGACAAAAATTTCATTTACTAAAAGCAATGCTACGATCTTTAAAACAATTATGTACAAACAGCATTCACTGAGCAGAAAATTTAGTTCTTGAACATTCGAAAAAACTGGGAAAGATATATTAAAACTTTGAACTGACGTGGTCTAACCCCCAAAATTTCCATTACAAACATACGAAATATAACTAGACTTGGTTAGGTTAGATAGCCTACCTTTCTACATTTGATAGATTAGCTCACGGCGAGAAGGAATGACAAACGAGATTGAAACACTGTATCGGTTTATATACGATCAGAAGAAAAAACTCTAAAGAATAAAATCTCAGAAATTCTATTGTAAAATTTAATGTTCCAAAGCCACATCAATTTTTAAATCCCAAGGGTTTAAAACGAAAAAAATATAGCGTGTGAGATATAACGCAGTGCTAAGTGGAAGGAGGAAAATGCAAGGGTATGCTTTTAATGGTTTCATACTACAAATTTACAACCACAAAATTTTGTTAATCAGAACTGGATTAACGAGAGGAAATTTCGGAATTACACCATAACTTACCTGCTATTCTCGGGATTACCCCCCATTGCCATAATGGCTGAATACATCACACCAGAAAACCACGTACACTCCAGGTAAGATATCACTATAGGAAATATTTCCACGCACTCACACAAAACGAGGTTTCTAAGCCAGAAAGAAATATATTTTTTAATCAAAGAAAACCGCTAGAAAACACTGACATACGCACGTATTTAACACAAATCACAAACACTATCACAGACAAGCACCAAAAACCAACACTCAAACAGCAGCATCCTTCCGGAGCAAACCAGCATGGAAGTCATGGTGAGTAGAAAACCTTCTTCTTGTCAGAATTATATACTCAGACCTTCCACCTACCACCATCAACACTGCTGCAATACTGATTATTTTTAAATCTAGAGAGTAGTATTATAGGGTTTCCACCTGTCCCGTATTTTAGGTAAAAATTACGCGTCCCATATTATGAGCGGTTGTCCCGTATTATGTGAAGTAAATTCGCATACAGCTTTTCAACTTATCAATGATGTTAACAAATAAACTATTATGGACTTTTTCCCAACTGTTTACTACGCAGACTCTGTTCAAATTCATAGGCCTCAACATAACGACGTACAAACTTGTGCCTTCTCTTTGTTCTTGATGACAACAAATATTTATGCCAACTGTGATTAGAAAATTGAAATGTCCACTTTCCTTTCGCCAATGTTTTTGGAGTGTGAGCAGATTTTAAATTGTGTGGGTAGCCATAGCCTTCGAACACCGTTTCCGCACAACGTGAAATCAGCTATCTAATCTTACTAAATACACAAAACTCATTGCAGCAAAGTATGTTTGTAACTACAGTTATAATCGAAGAGTTATACATTCATATTCAGAAGCTGTCCAATTCTAATTCAACAGATCTGGATGAAAGTCAGTCGATTGTTATTAAAAGGTGTATATACTTAATTGCAGACCAGCTATGCTATCTTATAAATAGCCCTTTTGGGTCAAATGTTTTCCCAAGCAGGTTAACAGCTGTTAAGATTATTCCTAAAGGGAATATTACAGACAGGCAAACTTATCGTCCCATTTCTATATTATCAGTATCTACAAAAATATCTGAATACGCAATGTTGACGAGTTAAAATAACGCTCTATTTACAGAAAGTTGATATCCATTTACCAACATGGTTTTCAGGAGAAAAAATCTATCGATAATGCGCTGTCTGATTAAAAAAAGAAAAAAATTCAGATACCTTAAATAAGAGTAATCATGCCATAGGTATGTTGTAGATTTTTCTATGACATTTGACAACGTGCATCATTTAACTTTATTAACTAAACTATATCAGCATGGTATCAGACATGTGTCATATGATTGATTTTTGTCGCACTTGAGAAACTTTTGTCCAAAGGTTGCTACTATTCCGTAAAAGAATATGTAAACAGTAACAAAGATTAATTCAACATGTATATAATTAGCTTCTGTGTATGGTATGTTTACATGTAATTTTTTCTTGTATTTAATGTAACTGCCTTGGCAGTAATTCTAATTTGTGTTAATATACATGTTGACATGTTCTATACCATTATTACAATTTTTGTAATATACTCGTATATGGTAAAAAAAAGGGATAAATCTTATCTTATCTTAATAGATAGCAGGTAGGACTACTAATTAGAGAAGCATGGGATTCAATTCGTCAGTAGCTGAAATTAATAACGGTGTTCCTCAGGGCTCTATTTTAGGATCTATATTATTTCATTTTATATAAATGATTTGCCTTTGTTCACAAATTCGTAAAATGTGGTTCTGTACGCTGATTTGAATTCGAATTTAATTTTTAAGGCATTTAGACAACTTTGGCTCAGGCCGGATGGATGATGATAGGATGATTGGTGGAATGAAGAAAGCGGAAGGAAACGGGAGCACCTCGAGAAAACCCACGCACATGGTGTTTATCTATCACAAAACCCACATGACGCGAGCAGGGTTCGAACTGACGATTCCAAGCGCCAGAGATGAGCGCTCTAAACGTTGAGACACCGTATGTTTTAGTAACTGGAAACACTCATCAGGAAGCAGAAAATAACTTAAAAATCAATGACTGCAACTTTATCGTGTTTACAGCGTTAAGCACGATAGAAAGCTCTGATGTAGGCCTACGTCAATAAAGTGTTCTGTTATATCGGTAAAGACTTATTATTTTGTATGAACCATTCTAGTGACTTTTGACTTCGACCCATTATGATTCGATCCTATATAACCGATAACATATATATTGTCTAGCGGTTCTCAGTGTAATTTATAGTTCCTTTCCCTTCTCCCTAAAAAATGTATATGATTAGCTTTGTTAACGAAAGTTAGTGCAATGAGAATATCAGTTTTGTTACATCCATATTACCATGAGAAAGAAGTGTTCAAAAGCGTGGGAAGAATAAAGAAGAAAAATTTATATGATTAGTGAAACCAATGAAAGTTAGTGTTGTGTGTGTACTAGCAGTCAGTAGTTTGCTACCATTTCCTCTACTTTCAACAGCTACTCTTCGTGTGAAACGGACCCATATTCAAACTTTGCGTAAAATTGTGTTAGAACAAAAGTTAGTGCAATCACAATTTCAGTTTTATAATGTATATAGTATTTCTCCCTTCCCCCAATTTTCAAAAAAGTGTAATGCAACCAGAATATCAGATTTGATACCTGTATACAACCATTAAACCTACATTCAACAGCTACCAATTGTTTTCTTCGTGTGAAACGGACCTATAATCAAACACTACTGTGATATTACCATATCAACGAGAGTTAGCAGTTTTGATACGTACATATTACCATTACACCTACAATCAATAGCTCCCAACTGCTATCTTCGTATGAAACAAATGCATATTCAAGCTCTAGTGTGATATTATGTCACAACAAAAGTTAGTCCGAGCAAAACATTAGTTTTAATACGTGCATACTACTTTCAACAGCTATCAAGTGCTGTTCTTGCGTGTAAGAGACACATATTCAAGCTCTACTGTGATATTAGTGTTTCAAAAAGGTTAGTGCGAACGGAACATCAGTTTCATATTATATATAGTTTCTTTCCCTTCCCCCAATTTCCATAAAAGTTAGTGCAATCAGAATATTAGTTTTGATACGTCCATACTACCATTACACCTATAATCAACAGTTACACAAGTGCTGTTCTTGCGTGTAACAGACACATACTTAAGCTCTAATTTGGTATTAATGTTTCAAAAATGTTAGTACGAACAGAACATCAGTTTTGATACGTGTGTATTCCCATTCAACAGCTATCAACTGCTCTGTTCGTGTGGAACGGACCCATATTTAAGTTCTACTGTGATATTAGTGTTTCAAAATATGTTAGTGTTACGGAACACGAATAGTTTCTATATCTTCCCCCAAAATGAAAAAAGTGACTTGTGTATATTGCAACAAATCTGTATCAAAATCATATATACATAGACACATTAAAACCGTACAGTGTTGAACCAAGTACAAAGAGACATGTGTTGATTGAAAAGTGGGTGATTAGCGCCTTCAACGTTACATTAAAAGACAATGTACTCCCTATAGTGAATGACGTTAAATATTCTTCTGACACCGTTTCTTTCCTAAATATTATTAAAGATGAGTGCTTAGAGATATTAGAGAAAGATTTGGAAGAGCACAAGGGTTTGAAAGTGAATATGACTCTCACATCAATATTTCTCTATCCAAGTAGAGTTGAAGAACTATTATTCCACGTGACATCCGACGCTCAAACAATCTTGAAATGTGATGAGTTACAGGAGAAGATAGAACAAGTGTTTTGAAACTTAGCTTCACAACAAGAAGAATGTGCAACAAGAAAATCAGGTTTGAGTTTAAGTCACAAACCTTTAGATACATTAAAAATCATAGCAAGCAAATTGCAACTATTCTCAGCTTCAACTTACATTGACTTGCCACAGTGGGTACTTAATAAGAAAGCAGTGCTCAATATTCAAAATAGTGACGATAAGTGCTTCTTGTAGTATACTGCCGCAGCGTTTTACTAAGTTGATAATCATCCTTATCGTGCATCCAATTATGTTAAAATATGAAAGTGAAATAATGGAAGCAATGCAACATATTAGCTTCCCAATGGCTTTATCCCATATTAGCAAATTTGAACAGCGCTATAATGAACTACATCCCAGTAATAAGGTAAGTATCAATGTATATACTTGTAATGACACCAAGTCAATATTCCCTTTGTATGTAAGTGAATCGGCAGTCGATACTAACCATAAAGAGTTTGATCTTTTGTATGTGTCAAATGGTACAACAACTCATTATTGTCTAATAAGTCATTTTTCTCGTTTAGTGAGGAGTCAAAGTATAAAAAATCCATACGAATATTACTATTGTAAGCGTTGTCTTTCACATTTCAATACTGAAGCCAAGCTTTCAGAACACATTACCTACTGTACGAACTTTGAAGCCGTGAAAACAATAATGGCAAACCCAGGACAAACCATTAAATTTAAGAAGTGACGTTCATTGCTAGACAGTGATGTCGTCATTATGGAATACTTTGAGTATTTTGTAAAACCAATGAGTACCTGTTCTCCCAATCCCAGTGCATCATATACACACAACATCCAACGCCAAGAGCCATGCAGTTTTGGTTATTTAGTCTGTTGGCGTATTGGTACATCATCGAATCCAATGATATATAAAGGCAGAAACGCAGCAGAGAAATTTCTTCTTAACATGGAAAATGAATTACATCACATTGTTAATAAGGTAACGCACACCCAACCTATCTATCCAATGTCAACACAACAATCACAAGCATATAATGAAGCATCAAACTGTAATGTTTATGATTGTTATTTTACAGCACAAAATTATAAAATTCGCCACCAGGATCATCTCACATTCAATATTATTGCAGAAATTTGGAATCGATGTAACTTGCAAATACAATGACAAAGAAACGTTGTGCCGGTGTATTTCAATTATCTTCCTAATTACGATGCTCACTTGATTGTAAAACACAGGATTACAACCTGATAAAGTTAAACTTACAGCACAAACAGAGGAGCGTTACATTTCATTTTCTAAAATGTTTATCATTGGTGATCGAGATATTGAGTTAATGTTTTTTGTTTCCGAATCGGTTCTTACCACACAGTTTAAATGATCTAGTCTAAATTAGAACCTGCTAAATTGAAACATACACATGCACATTATGGTACACAAAATGTGAAACTACTCTCATGCAAGGGTTGCTTTTCGTATGACTATCTCACTGATGAAACAAAAATCAATACAAAACAAATACCACACCAAAATTATTTCAATAGTTCTTTCAATAACACAGAATGCAGTGATGAAGATTATGCCTTCGCTAAGAAAGTGTGGTGAGAGTTGAAATGTAAAATCTTTGGTGACTATAACGACGTGTATTTGTCATTAGATGTGCTGTCATCAGCCTACTGCTGATGTTGTGCATAATTTTAGAAATATATGTCTCGAGGCATATGGTCTCGATTTTAGTCAAATATTTACAATTTCACATTTAGCATGGAATGCTATGCTCTATGAAACAAAAAAAGAGCTGCAGCTTTTGACAGATGTAAACATACATCTTTTCATAGAACATGGCATTAGAGGTGGTATCAGAGAATCCACTTTACGATATGCTAAAGCAAATAATTGCTATGTTAATAACTACAAACCTAACGAAGAACTTTCATATCTGATGTATCTAGATATATATAACTTATTAACTTATACGGGACTGCATGGTTGAAGCTTTGTCCTATGGTAATTTTCATTTGGAACCATCACCATCAATGTGGAAAGACACACAGAAAATATTGGAGTACCCAGAACACAGTGACATCGGTTTCTTCGTTAAAGTGGATTTGCACTACCCACAAGAGTTGCATGACGCACACCAAGACTTCTTTATGGCCCCAATTAATGAAATTCCTCCAGAAGGTAAATGTAAAAAGCTATTACTGACGCTCAATAATAAGCAAAATTACATTGTACACTATCATCTCTTTCAATTTTATTTACGTCACGGGTTACAGCTTCGAAAGGTCCATAAGTTGCTATGGTTTAATTAAACTAAATGGCTTCAATAATATATTAATAGTAATACGTCGCGTCGCACTGCTGCTTTTACAGATTTTGAAAAAGATTTCTATAAGTTAATGAATAATGCGATTTATTGCAAATCAATTGAAAATGTAAGAAATTGCATTAATTTGAGGCTTGTAACTGATGAAAAGATGTGTAGAAAACTTGTATCGACACTGCGCTTTAAATCGCGTGTGATTTACGACGAAAATTTAGTCTTAGTGCATATGTTGAAAAAAACAGTTAAATTAGATAAAGCTAACTATGTAGGAGCAGCAGTGTAACCTTTCGAAGTTGCTTATGTATCATTTTCATTACGAAGTCAGGAAGCCACGGTATCGAGAAAACATATGTATTGCCTACAAGGGCATTGATTCCTCTGTGTATTATATTCAGACATATGATTTTTACAGACATGCATGAAATGATTGAGTATTTTGATACTAGTAATTACCAGCAACCCAATATATATTAGCTTCCTGCAATGAAAAAGATGCAATTGGGAAAGATGAAGGATAAGGATAAGGGCTTCCTAATAGTGAGTTTGTTGGATTGCGTGCTAAAATGTATGTGATAAGATGTAAATAATGAAAGTAGAAAGAGAGTTAAGTTGACACGGAAAAATATTGTAGAGCAAGCCATTTTATACGATGACTTTAAAAACTGTTTACGATCAAAGGCGACACAAAGGAGAGTACAAAACGAAATCAGATCAGAGAATCATGACATATTCACTGAACAAGTGAATAAAGTAGCCCTTAACTCACATGATTATAAACGTTGCATCTTAGATTGCAAGATACATACACTGCACTGGGGTCATTATCGATTAGGATATGGTACAGCATGTGATCAATGTACAAACATTTTATTTTCTGGATGTCATTCCAATTTGAGGGCAATGAATCCCACATGAAATTACCATAGGGCAAAGCAAAGTTTCAACCATGGCAGTCCCGTAAAAGTTATTAATATCAATCCACATAAACTCTTCGAATTTGCTTCTCCTTTAATAACAAACGAGTCTTGTATGATACATAGTAGAATGTATGATACATAGCGATATTCATTAACTTATAGAAATCTTTCTCAAAGTCTTGTATATGTATATGTGTGTTATTCCATGTTGATGGTGATGTTTCCCAATGAAAACTGATATACAGCAAAGTTTCAACCATGACAGTGTTGTACCATGTGAACATTGTGCCTATATTACTGAAGACCGATGGTTACACTAACTCAAGATCGCGTGGCATGTACGTGTGTTATTTCGTTTTCTCTCTGTGCAGAAATGATTAGTGTGCCGGCGAAACCTTTTTTCATTACTTTGTATTATATATAGCTTATTTTAGGATGCCAACAGATGTATTTGGATACCCGCGATATAAGTCGCATGAGCATGAATCGTTATCGAATGCTCCTTCAGATATTAATGAAAATCAATTAACACTACTGGATCAGAAGGATTTAACTAATAAAGGGTGAAATCAATACACTACCAAATACATTATCTTCAAATATTGAAACAGAAATCACAGAAGCTTGGCAACATATACTAGATTTATTTCAAACGCTTGATAATAAGTTAAAGAGTGTTATTCTTATGTATTCAGAGCTGGTAAATAAAAATCATTTTACTCTAGTTCAAAATATCATACAAGGATACAAAATGAAGTACAGCTAATAAAGAATCAACTCATTTCAAACACTACTGCACGAGATTTATTCAATGATCTGAAACCAAAGCTTATGGAGCTACAAAACACATTTAACAGCCTACAAACAGCTGTAAATACATTAGAAAAGGCACTTCAGAATAATCCTTCCCAAGAAGATCTTAAAAAGATGCAAGAACTTATATCGAAACTACAAAATGAACTTAAAGCCATTACTGATGAATCAAATAAACTCCTTGTCGATCTAACCAACCTATCTGTTTATAGTGATATATCGGAAATTAGTAGAAATCTTGGTGAGTTTGAAACAATAATTAATAACATTTCAGAGCTCACAAATATTGAAATTGAACTAAAGAATCTACAGGGCATTGTGAATAACCTCCCTATGTGAGTTAACTTGTTTATAGAATTTAAAAAGTAAGAGGGTTTTAATCTTCCTACAGATTTATTAAATCTTCAACATATTGTGAGCACTGTTCAAAGTGAGTTAGTAGAAATACAAAAGAACACATCGAAGCAATCTGATATCGAGAATATTCGTAAGTCTTTAAATAATTTAGTCACATATCAAAATCAAAGTGAAATAAAATCGAAATCAAGTGCACTCCAAGAAAGTATTAACACACTCCCAACTTCGCTAGGAGTAGAAATAATAAGAAAGACAATAAGAAAAAAACAATAAGTAATATCCAAACGGTAAGCGAAAGAGCAGAGAACCTCCCTGAAGTGATAGAAAATATTAAGGTTCAAATGCCAAAAACAAAAACAAACAAACCTTGAAATTAGTATAACATTCCTTCGAATGTTAGAAGATCTTTCCGGTATACAGGAAGTGTTGACGAGTATTTAGAATGAAGTTAAAAAAGCGATACAAGAACATTCAAAATTCATTTCTGTTCATGGTGTTAATGAAATAATGGGTTAAAGGATATGTTGAAAGGTTTAGAGGATACTACACTAACACTCTTATTGCTGATATTCAAAAACAAATTTGAATACACCCTATTTCGAAATTTCTTTTGTTGGGAAGCTCACAATTGTAGGTTTCCCTTGGATTAAGAATAATAATAAAGACTTTCCTATTGATATATATTCAGCGAGTGGGGGACAAAAGTATGGGAATCTATCATTAGGTA
>JAGDQP010025932.1:15877-26414 GCA_022664845.1 Lepisma saccharinum
ATCTAGAAACAAAATATACTTCTGTGACTAATACTCTTAATAATTTATCTAAAAATTTGCTGACATTAACGAATTCCGTAATGTAGAAGGTTCAATAGTTATCATGGCTACAGTGACTCAGCTTTGGGAAGTGCAAGATAGTATTAAAACTTTATAACCGTCACAGACTTTAATGCTAATAATGATGAGATTAAGGATGATATTTTAACAAAGCTGAAAGATCTAGAAGATACATTGAAAAACGATCTGTATAAATCGGGCAAAATATGCTAAACATAGTGAATTGTTAACACCAATACTTAATTTACGTAGTGTTCAGTTCCTTAAAATATATTCAATACTTAATAAGGAACGTAACTTTATGCTTATCAATGTTACTCTTTCATATGAATACACCCTATTTCGAAATTTCTTTTGTTGGGAAGCTCACAATTGTAGGTTTACATTGGATTAAGAATAATAATAAAGACTTTCCTATTGATATATATTCAGCGAGTGGGGGACAAAAGTATGGGAATCTATCATTAGGTATACATGAAAGTAGTCGAGTACCAGATGGACATTCAGAAAATAAAATTTTACTTCATGAGTTTGATGTTGTAGAAGGCGATGTGCTCGTAGTTCGATCTTATAAATTTTCACCCACTGTGTATCCTATATCTATTAATATGATATTTATCGCGGCGAATTGATTTCTCAATCTCAATTAATTAGAACGAATAGTACATTACAAATTGTTGAAGAACAACATAAACCCGCGAGACGAAATTATAAACGAATACCTGTTGTAACAAAGGGCGTACATGATTTATGGCAGGCAAATTTGGTTGAACTGAGCTGTGGGAAGTTAAATGGCTTAGCCAAATTAAATAGTGGATGTTCTTATCTTGTAACCGCTATTGACACTTTCAGCAAGCAGCCATGGGCTATACCAGTTAAAAATAAACAGGGAAGGAAGTTACACGCGCGTGGTATTCAATACTCAAAACAACTGAACAAGAACCAAAGTTCTTGCAAAGAGCTCACGGCAACGAGTTCTATAATAGAGTTTATTAACTTAATGAAGCAAAAAGGTATTACACATTATCTTCATACAGTGATAAGACGGCTAGTATTGTTAAACGCTTCAATCGAACACTACGTAATTTGATGTGGAAGCAGTTCACACTGCAAGGTAATTACGAATGGTACAATATATTACAAGCATTGATGAAGACGTATAATAATAATTTACTTCGGACAATCAAAATGAAACCAATTTATGCCTTGAAGAAAGAAAATGAACAGATATTAATATCAACAGTCTATAGCAAAAATTATACACAATCACGCAGGGCGAAATATAGAGTAGTAGACTATGTTCAAATTAGTAAGTTTAAAAATAAGTTTGAAAGAGGCTCCTCTCGCAATTAGAGCACAGAAATATTTCAAATAGCTACAGTTTTTAAGCCTGATCCACCTACATATCACTTAAAAGATGAAATAAATGAGATGATTAAGGGTCGTTTCTATGAGCAAAAGTTAATGACGACTAAACACCCACATGTATATCTAATTGTAAAGGTTATACGTAGAACTAAAAGCATGGTAAGGGGTTGGTATTATTTTCAGAGTATAACTCTTGGATCGACCTTAAAGCTATTATATAGTTAAACATAATCTAATCTAAATAGTTTATGATGTGGAGTGTTAATAAACTACTTTCGATACCTAATGATTATGTTAAGTTGAATGGTGAACTTCTTCCCAATAACATTCTATGCTTAATAATAAGTTTATCAGTATGTGGGAAAACAACACTAGTCATTGATAATTTCATTCTAGCTTCAAATTGGCTTTACTGGGAAGGGAGGCACTTATACTTATTCTCTAAAAGCTTAGAACAACCCAAGTATCAACAACTGCAACACATTTATAATGATATTCAAGAAAGATTCCTCTATCAATTGGCTACATTCAAACGTTCTGTTCTAAATTTAGATGAACGCAAACGAAGTTCTATAATTATATTTGATGACTATATATTATAGGATCAGAATGAGGTGCGGAACTACTTCACACAGGGTAGACATAAAGGAATGGATTGCTTTTATTTAGCACAAACATATAGTAAACTCCGAAGCAACTTATTATAGATAATACTAAATATTTATGTATATTTATTCTGGGTAACACGAGCTTGAAACATTTATAATAAATTTGCTTTTGGTGATATGCCATTTAATAGATTTAAATATATATGTTCGATAGCATGGAAGGAACTCTATGGTTTTATAACAATAGATATGACGAGAAAGTCGAATAACGGAAAAATAGAAATAAAATCGATTTCTTTATAATCGAGTGACGTTTATGATAATACGAATCTATAGTTATTACGTCTAACGATTAATTGATATATGTTATGAATGTGCGTATGTTACGTATGTTACGTATGCACGTTTGTTACGTCTTTTTATAATGTCAAAGCTGTCAAAGCGAAAATCAAATAATATTGAATTACAAAATCTATTGGCGATACGCTTTAACGAATGGAAAGAGAGTCACCGTAGATATTATGAAAAGCAAAAGCGTCAAAAGAGACGATTGATCGAATCGATTGAGGGCCTAGGAAAAGTATTAAAACAGTAACTGATGACAATAGAAACCTAATTACAGAACTTATACCTCTAGCACAACAAAATATAAATAACTTTGCACCAACTCCATCAGAAACCTCGTTTGAGAAACAGTTATTTGCTTCACCTAAGGCACTGCCTGAGACTAAAGAAAGAAAAGATGAAGATGAGAACGAAATTCCATTAGGTTCATTAGGGAGTTGATACTTTACTACTAATAGATCTGATAAAGATGATGTATTTGGCTTATATTCTATTGATATAGATGGAGTAGTGCAGTGGAAGATTGGAAGTTAGAACGATTATTTTGATAATGATGATTTAATTATATATAGTGAGAGTAAGATTACACATGATCCATCGTCTCCGATCTATGGAAAATTTAAGGGAACAGAAGGTTTATGGGATTTATTAACTCGTACGCAACCGGTAGGATACAACCATGAGGATTATGAAACTTATAAAAAAATTAAAATGACGAATGCATTATATCAAAATTATGATCCGTCACAAAATAGAGTGAAATCAAGCTCCAGTGATAAGTATAAGATATTAATTAAACGTATTTGGCTTAAACTTAAAACGAAAGGTGTTTGAAAGTAAGGAAGCAAGGAAAGGGGATTAAGCGATATACAAGCATGCCGGAACAGTTTACTTGGATGAAAGATGTCAGAAAGTTAATAGATAGATTATTAGATATAGCTGGTGAAGAAGCAGCAGGGAACAAGAACTTTTATAATGAGAAAGTTGCCGTAATGGATATGGTTTCATCTCGTTTATCTAATTTCATTGTTTCAAACCCAAAGGGAATAGGATACCTCAAAAAGATCATTTATATACTTCCACCAACATTTTGGCAACCTATTGAAGGTAAGGGCTTAGTGAACGATATCATTAATAAATTGCCGTTCGAACTTCAATATACACTTCACGGGTTATGAATTCAGTGGCCGTGGCACACGTTTAGATGAAAGATTAGCGAGAGGTGATCGAGGTATAAATAGATTAGATCAAACACGTTGAGAGCATTATTTTGCTTATAAGAACTTTATAGATGCAACAGATAGGCATAGGGCTGATCTTAGCAAAGATGCTGGTTTAGGTGAAACGTTAGTTTCATTGGGAGTAGCAATGACGACGAATACAAAACGAAGAATGGGTTGGGTACTATAATATTTGCTTTGGGTCTTAATAATGGGTTACACATACTACGGAGATGCATTCTTCTTTTTCATATATAATAAAAATTTTTCATATATAATAGAGTTTTGTTTATGATGGTCAATCTCATCCCATGAATTGAAATCATTAAACATTAATGAAACATTGAATAAAACACAACTTGCAAACAAGCAAAGATGCTCGAAGAAGAGTCATAACATGGGTATGACATTAAATCTAACTCCGTTAAAGAAACTTCGTAATCAACCAAAACCTGGTGGTTTCATATTTACAATTCCTGCGATTCTTGCTGGATTAGGAGCTGTTGATAGTCTAGCAGGTGTTTCAGCAGCTAAAGCTAAGACCGTAATAGATGAAAATGAAAATAAACAAGAGCTAGAAGAGCAGAAATGACATAATGAAGTTAAGGGATCATCAATTCCAGCTAGAGAAAAATGCATTAAAAGGAAATAGAGAAAGAAGAAGATAATCGTAAAAATTGGCGCTCACCAATTTTGATATCGAACGTGTAGCTAAAGAATTAAATATAAATACTGTAGAGGCGTATTAATATCGGACAATCTTCCATCTACACCACCCTTTAGACAAGAATGTGCTGTTGCTAACTTGGATAATTCAATTAATGCTGGAACGCATTTGATATGTTATTGGTATGATAATAATAAAGCATATGTATTCAGTTCATTTGGAGGAGTACCTCCCACGTCTTTCATTGATTATTTGATACCTAGTAATACAATAGTTGAATATAATAGTGATCGAATACAAAATTTTGATGATGTGATTTGTGGTCATTTGTGTATGAAACTATTAAAGTTCTTATCTAATGGATATAATTTTCGTCAAGCTACTGAAATATTGAAACTTTATTACTTAATAAATGATATATGAGATTTTAAAGCGCGCTATATGGTTAACGCGCTCGCCTTCAGTGTGACGGGTTCCGGGTTCGATTCCCGGTGGGAGCACAATATCATAGTAAGGTTTCGATTGCCCATACCCGGTGTCAGGAAGGTGTGGGTTGGTGTTAAGAAAAGTATCCGGCCGTAAAACGTCTACCAAAATCAAGTCTGAGGAATACGCTGACCCCATCTCTCAGTTAGCAAAAAAACAACGGAGACGAACAAATGAATGATGGATGAGATTTTAAAATATATATTATACAGTATATATATTAAAATGATTATGTTGCATCTATTAGGCTACAGCAAAGGTTCGATTGAATCTTTATAATGAGATTTTTAATCAAAACTATAATATAACGGTGGCACTGATTGGATTCTATAGCAGGTGCCTAATACCAAATGTAACGAAAAATAATAAAACCTACTTCTTCAAAGGAGAGGAACATAATATTCCACCAGGGCAGTACAATGCATCAACATTAGGAACAACGCTACCAAAAGAGGGGTTTCATAATGAAAATCATGCAACATATCGCATCGGAGTTACTCCACTTGCACAAAACTTTAATGCTGGAACCATCGGTAAGTTGTTAGCTTTAAAAATAATACCGATCTCGAATCAGTAGAGACTCATGTGGGGCAGTTTGTTCCCAAATTCTTAAGTATTGAAACATTTAATATACACTGTAACCTTGCAAGAGGCATGATCATAGAATATGGCGAATATAAACATAAAGAAACAATTATTACAGCAACATTTAAAGCATTAATAGAGTTCTTGGAACCAATAGCTTATGAGCCTCAATATTCATTACTCTTTCCTATTCAACAGAGTCATATACGCTGTATAGAAATAAGTGTTACTAATGACTGGCATGAACCAATTAGTTTTAGTGGTGCAATTCGTATGAACAAAATTGATTCTTATATACTTTTTGAATATAATATAGTATTGTTTTATTAAAGATGGAATTTATTCAGAGCTATGAGTATCAATCGTTCCCACTGAATCGTCGTGCATTCAACAATTTAAATGAACCAAATAAAAATATTGAGTTCGATACAGACGTTGGTGATGGGTTTGTGCACCCCATTAATCTGATCTATATATAAAGTTTGAGATTTTTAGCAGGGATGCTGGAGGAACCTTTGCAGCAGAATCAAATATTAAACTGATAGATAATTTTGTTCCATATTTATATTCTCAAATAGAGATAAGAATCGATTATTGGTAGAATCGCTTATCAAGGAATAACATTAACTGCTATCGCTATATGTCGATTCTCAAAGCCAGTGTTTGAATATTATAAGCTAGGTGCATAAATTAGTGATGAGAAGCTTCCACAGAAAGAAAATACAGTGCTATTCCCTCTGCGTCTACTGTTCGGCTTCTTTAGTGACTATAAAGAAATTATATGGAAGGGTGGTTTGCAAATAACATTTAAGAGGAATGCAAATAATTATGTTTTATTTTATCGGTTGGAAACAAAGAAAGCAGATGGTACCTTAGATGATAGTACACTACCTCATGCGGGTAAACTTGTGATCATCTCAATGGAACTGAGAATGCCAATTCTAGAATTGAGATGAAATTAAAAGCTGATATACTTCGAAAACCTCAAACACGAATTCAGTTCCATACATATAGTATTAAACGACACGTATCTGGTTCTTATTTCGAATTTGATGTAACGACACAGTTCAATTCGTTACAGTTTGATATGTCCGATTTCGTAATTATTCTCTTTCAAACTAGTCGTGATGGTGATACACAACAAAAAGATGCTAGTAAGTTTGATCAATGCAAAGTTAAAAATGTTTATTTAAAAAATGGACGTAATGAAACTTTCCCTTGGGAGAACTTAAATCTAGATCACAAAGGCTGATTGCCTTAAAATGTATGATAGGCATTCGGCTTATAAGCGTGTAACACAAAAGAATACGGAAAAGATGTATAACCCAACAGAGTTTACAGAGAATGGTCTTATGTACGTTATTAATACAAGGAAACTAAGGCAAGTGGTAGTAAATGAAAGGACGAATATTAAAATTATAGTGGACTTTGAAGAAGCAGTGCCTGCAAATACCGTTTGTACTGTGATACTAATAGCACAAACCTCGTATATTTATGACGTGAAGAATAAAAGGTTATTGGAACAATTTTAACGAAATAAGAACCAGAAGGTTAACCAGAAACAAAATAAGAAAGCACATGAGTTACATGTGTATGTAAGTTTCATATCTACAATGTCTATTCTAAAAGCTTCCTCTCACACGCTTAAATATTAGGCCTCTTGCTGATTTGTTACACTTTTCCGGTTATAGAATTATATATCTATCATTCCCAGCGCAGCATAGAAATGATCTATAGTTGATTATGTGTGATTATGAAGTTAAATATATATTATAATGCTAAAATAGAAACAGCACTAGCTTGTAATGCAAGGTACCATTACAATATTCACGTCAAAGCTTACCAGGTTATTGAAAACTATACATTCTCTTGCTGTTCGCAGTGCAGTGCAATGCAGTAGATGCTTATCCCTTTCAGATCACCTTTCAGAACACTTTTGTGTGCGTTTGTTTACAAACCCTTTGCTGTTTGGAAGGAGTTGGGCCCAGTCTCGCATGATTGTGAGGGTATGTTTGCTCCTTGGGAGGACTTGTACCCGATCTCGAATGATCGTGAGGGTTTCAGAACATTTTACACACATTGCACCGGAAATGAGCAGTAAATGGTAAAAATATATTATCGGTAAAACGTATTTGTAGATTACAGGAAATGACCAGTAAATGGTAATATACATTATGAATAATAACTTGTAAATGGTAAAATACGTTATAACTTTTAGGACCGAACCTTTGACGGCTTTGACGTCACTGAAAAATTTGCAAATTGTATTTTGTTCTATATTTCAGTGGCCGTGAAAGAACATTATAACACTACTCTAGAGGCTGCCAGAGTACATTCAGAATCTTTTTAATGACGAAAGTTGCTTTGCCTAACCCTTAATATTTATTACTAATAAGAAGCTAAAACAATTTCATCCTCTCTCTTACGAATACACGCGTCGATCTATCTTTCTCGTCCCTCGACCAATCATGATCGAGAATCTAAACAGTTGACAGAAGAAAAAGAAATGGGGTGACCTTGACCCAACTTGTAAACTCAAGATAGCTCAACAATGAACGTTTAAAGATGATTTCTCAAACTGAAAACAAATGTAATAATTTTTAAAGAAGGTAAGAAACATTTTGAAGAAAGATCGAACATTAAACGAATAATAAGCATATAAAAAATTGGCGGTAAACCATAAAGAAACAGACAAGATAATTGGTCGGCATCCTTTGAATCTTGGATGAATGAAAGCCCCTTTAAAAGTATCGCTGTCGATTAAGAGAAGATTATTACCTCTGTGCCTGAACTACAAAGTAGTTCAGGCAAAGAAATTAAAAGAAGAAGACGAAATCAGAAAGCAAACAATGGGATAGGGTAACATATGGAGTGACCTGCCCGACGGAGCGGGGTCACTACATATTTTCCTCCCACCAAGAAAAGAAAAGTAAGACAACGCACAGAAATGGATTACTTTTCTTAAACTAATTCCTTCCCAACGTTTTCATGACCGAAGGAAAGAGAGAGGATTGTGAAGTAGGAAGAACCTCAATTTCTATTCCTTAAGAGTTCCTCTTTCCTTTCTTCGGTATAATCAAAATCCCGGAGATTGCTCACGTTATATATGCACTGCTCAACCACGATCACATCCTGAACTTGTTTCGGGACTAGGACTTAACGCGGAACCAAAGGATCCGTTATCAGGCGGTCGTATCAGAGAAACTCTCTGAAGAAACGTATTCGAGCACCCATGGCTTGTGTGCCGGCAACACTCGGGACAACTCGGTATCCGTACTGGGGCAGTTTCTCGTACCGGACACGAACAGAACAACGCCCGCATCTATGATGGGAATCACGATAAACGTCCTTCCCTCAGTTGTTGTCATAAGATCTTTGATTATTGTTATTATTATTCGAATTATTTATGTGAATATTGTTTCTATTCGTGTTCGGTGTGTTGTATTTATTAATGTCATTGTTGTTATTATTTTTAAAGCGTGCATTTGTGTTCGTGTTTTGTGAATCTCGATTGTAGTGTGTATTATAATTACGGTTATTCCTATCTCGGCCGATTTTACTTCCAGATCTAAATCCTGGGTTATAAGTATTATTACCGCTACTATTGTTCCGCCTACGAAATCTATTCCTATACCCATTTTTAAACTGCCTTCCGTTTCCTGTCCCAGTGATAGCTTCACTTGGAGTCACTACCCTGTCTACTATGTTTGGATCAGCTACTAATTCCAAAGTCTGAGTACCAGTGTCTGAACGCTTCTAATCTGAACCTTTTTTCTGTTCTCTTTATTGCCACTTTCATTATTGCCAGCATTCTTACGTTTGTGTCCGATTCAAGGCGGTTCCAACGAAGCTTCAATATTGAGCTCCACGTCATGGACATCGGATAGCTCGCACACAGTTAATTTATCAATTAGTTCCTCAACACTCTCAGGTTTCAATAAACGCATAGTGCGTCCAGTTGAAAAAGGGAGAGCCTCTAACAAGATCTCAAGTAAATAAACTTAATTTCCATCACGACAGAGATCTCTATAGGTCTTTGCTATACTAAAAACAAAATCCACAATTGATTTATTATCACTTTTTGTGAATTTGAGACTCTGTAGACGTCGAAGTTTCATTTTCTTTAGCCGTTCAACTGATCAAGAAAATGCCTCTCAAAGTCGCTGTAAGAGTGTATGTGAGATTTCACTTGGATATACCAACCGAATGCTCTTCCAGTCAGACGTCTAGATGCCACAAGCAACCGGTCTGAATCAGATAGCCTCATGAATTCAAAGTTTTGTTCTAAACTTTTCAGGAACTTTTGAGGTATCTGTGTCAACACCTGCCCCGAGAAAATGGCAAAGTGAATCAGGTAACCTAACCTGAGAGGCTTTGACATCCCAACACCACCTGGACCGGGAACGTACACAATCAATTGTACCTGACCACTAACCGCACTTAACTTCAAGGGGTCGCGATACGAGGTTTGAACAAAGTTACTGCAGGTTTGAGTACGAGATGGAAAGATCGAGTGGGTTATGTGAGGTCTTTGATGAACCGCACCCGAAAGTAGAAACACACCAATACTGACAGAAGCCGTAAACCCAAACGAATATGGTCGTCCCTCAGTCGTTCCTAATTTTCATGCATTGCTATTAGTAGTAGTCACACGTGAGTCGATACTCACTGTGGTAACTAACGAAGTTGTTGTGATAGTGCTACCACTGACATCAAAGGAGATTACTTTCGATCACGGCTCGGTAAGGTTTTTGTTGGTTTATTGAGATTGAGTTTCCTTAGGCTCTCTAGGTGAAGAGAGGACCTGAGTTCCCGACAACTCACTTCTGAGAGATAGTAGTATCTCATCTCTGAGGGACCCGATCTCAGAACCAAGTTCCCGAGACCTGGTCTCACACATAGACGACGTCTCTTCAAGTTGTGTGTTCAACCTGAAATCAGTCTTCTGGACTGAACTCGCAAGTTCTTCAGTACGTTTTCCCAACAGTAGAGCCTCATTTACAGTTGTGCAACATATTGTTGTATTATACAACTACCCAGATCATAAAAAATACAGCAGATAATTAAACTCGATATTACATAATAGAAAAGGAAACTGAAGAAATATCGAGAGGTTTCGTGTCATTTTAACTAGAGTCATAAGTACTGTTTGTTAATAGTTGCTTCTGGAGCAAATACTCCGTCAATTTTGATTTAAA
>JAGDQP010025933.1:0-26414 GCA_022664845.1 Lepisma saccharinum
GGTTGGAATTTCAGGAATATTCTGAGAAAGTATAATTATCCTCGACATATTCGTAGAATATACTTGGGATATTACCAGGAATATCCTTAGTATATGCGCTCATCCTAGACATTCAGATATTCATAGAATATTCTACGCATACACGAAGAATATCGTAGAATATCCTTGGAATATTCCAATGTCTCCGCGGGAATATTCGTAATATATATTTGCGCTATAAACTCCCAGTAAATAAATAAATAAATAAGTGCAAGGAATGAGTCAGAGACAATTAAACCGAAATCCACCCCTCCCTTAAATTTATGTCGAGTTACTTAGGGTGAGCAGATATACCTTTTAAGAGCATTATACTCTTTTTTTTGAGGTTCAAACATTTAAACTTTTTTCTGTTCGAAAATTCTTACTATTATAATATTTTCCTTATTTTTAAAACTTTTAACGTAATTTCTAAATGAATGCCTTGTAATTTCTCAATTCCGAATACATTTCACAGTTTAAACATTAAACATAATTTAATCTGATGTAAGAGTGCACATACTGGATTTTCAAGTGCATTTTTCAATGTGAAATTAATGTTTAAGTATCACCAGATCACTTAGCTGTGGCGATTTCTGTTATATGTGGTCACATTTCTAATTTGATTTTGTATTTATGGCCTTTTGACATCTAAGGCTCAGGCCGGGATAAGGGCAGGTGAAAGGATGCGGAAAAGTTTCTGCTGAAGTCTAACTTGAAGGTATCATCCCGGCATTTACCTGGTATGACTGAGGAAAACCCTGAAAAAAATAGTCCGAATAATCAGCCACTGGGATTAATCTCACGACCTCCCGAATGCTAAGCCAACGATCTACCAGTGACCAACGGCCCCTTGTTGGATAACATTTCGAAAAATGTTAAGTGAACTTTGTCTGTGATAGGATAATTATTCAATGATGACGAAGGCTGGAAGAATGCGAAAGAATAGCAGCTTACAATAATTGTCGTATCAGTTAGGAAAATCGAAGCCACTTCGGATTATATATTTATCGCATCTTGAAGAGAGAAATAAATGAATTATTTATGTACACAATCTAACTGCAGAAGATTCAAGTATGTGGTAAAAACCAAGGCATGGCTACCCATTGGACATGCTTCGAGAACTTATAAGCTATAATGGTAGCAATCTACCAATCTACATACCTTTTTCAGGAGAATCCCTGATTAATATGTGCAAATATTTACTAAATTACGCATTTCATTAACTAGTGGAAGATCAACACCACAAGCAGTGCTAGTTGGATAACAGAAGCTACAAGTCATTGCAGTAATCTTTAGACATTTTGATCGAGAGATCTTTTAACAAAGACCAATATTTGTCCAAGTTATTTTAATTGAATACATGATCTTCGAGTGCAATAGCTCACATGTTTGTTTGTGATACTTAAAACATAAAAGGAATGCGCCTTATGTATAGTAGACGGTGTTGCAGTCAAAAATTCATTCTCTAATTTTTAACGACTTTAATTCATTTTTTTTTTAATTATAAAAAGTATTTGGTTTTGGACTCACATTTCTGCCAGGAGACTTGCTTATCTTCGGGTAGATTTAATAAACAGGATGAGCTAACTATGTCATCATTTGCACACGCGGTAGCTATGATTAATCATAGTTCCTAAAGACAAATTAGTCAAGACAACAGGAAGCCTGTTGTAACGTCAACGACGTCAGTTCTCACTGAAGGTGAGATTGACTAGATAATTGTGGTTAACAAACTACGAAGTTACCAAAATATGAAACCACACAGATCCGCCTGGGCTTCCTGTAGAACGCTAATCACTCGGAAGATGTGCAATTCACCAGGGCAGAAATAGTCTATAATTATCAACCAAAGTAAACAAAAGATGATATCAGGATGACAAATAACGGAATTAACGAGAAGGAACCAAAGTCACGTTTTTACCACGTTAATACTGGAAGGTGCTAGAAATCACAAAGGGGTTTGTCAACTTCCGAGGTGTGTCATGTGTCCTTCATTTAAATACCCACACCCGTCGAAATCTTTATGTCATTCCACCACCCGGAGTCCGAACGAGTATCTCAGACGACTTCACTATAGGATTCTGGTGAGTAAAATTTCTGACTTGTAAATTTTCAAAGTTATTGGATTGTCTTTCGACTTAACGTTTCGCGCTCAAATTCTACTTACTCTCCGCACTAATCCCCCTAACTTCATGACACATTCGTAACAATGTCCTACTACTGGACATTTTATGGAACCGCGATATCAGGAATCGAGGAGAGTCATTGAACATTAATGTTAGGATTGTAAATTCAATATTTTCAACGAATGCTACAAATTGTGTTTATGTTAGTTTCGAGCTCTGTCATAGTAAATCATGATTGATCAAGATATCAACCTTTTGATTCTCGTTGTAGTATTTTAATCTTATTTTAAATAAATTCTACATCAAAATCGCCGAGTTATCCTTTGCCATGAAAGTGAACTCTTACCTATAACTAATAGAATATACTTCAGAAAGTTGAAAGGTGTTCATTCGATTTCAGGTGAAGCCATCAACAGGGCGGACTTCTACAGGAACATAATTATGTAGTATTTCTTTTCTTTAGCTCTACCACAAAATACTCATCAATATATCATTGATCACCTGGCGCAATACTCATTATCCCAGTGATCAACATCTTTTGGCAACACTTCATTAGAGCTGCGGTAACGCCTCAAAGGTTGTCGTCCGCGTATGTCTCTCTATTCCATATCGCAACCAAGATTGAGATTTTGCCATGGTTCTGATGAGGTTCGGCGTTGTCAACCCAACGCTTTGCCACCTATAGTTGGCACACCGGTTATAGGGCTTCCCTAATAGCCCTGACTTTTAAGGTGTGCCACAACGGATGTACCATTACACACAAAAGTGATAATAAAGAAAGCTAAGGTGTCTGAACCTTTGAAGAACCTTTCCGAAATACAGCGTTTCATTTATAATTGATAATTCCTTGTGTCATTCCTTTCTTAAAACAATCATCAATATATTTGGTGGTACTTCAAGTATCAGATTGAACTTAAAGTTATTCACCTTTGTAATTCAGATCCTCAGTTTTAGATTGTGGATCCTTTCTCGACCCCGAACTCACGTCATATTTGGCGCTCAGCGTGGGGACCGAGAAACTGAAAAAATCGAAAGTTACAAAAGAGAAGTT
The DNA here is from genome assembly GCA_022664845.1 of Lepisma saccharinum. NCBI lineage: Eukaryota > Metazoa > Arthropoda > Insecta > Zygentoma > Lepismatidae > Lepisma > Lepisma saccharinum. Next base: position 3,196 of record JAGDQP010025933.1, read on the forward strand.
AAGATTTGAGAAAGAGTAAGAAAGGAACAAGGATGTGTTTGGAATACATCCACGCGTGTATCATGGATGGGAAAGGAAGCGTCACCTACAATGTTAGGAAAACTTGCTACAAGCTGAACTGCGATAAGACCATCGACAAGTTAAAGGGCAATCCTGATCATAAAAATGAACCAGTAGAGGATGAAATCACCAAGTCTGTAATACGAGGGTTACCGCAAAAGTCATGGCAACTATTTTTTTACGAAAAGGTTAGCGAATAAAAAAATTCCGAAACATGCAAGATTACTCCATATGTGAACATTACATGTAGGGAGTTGGATGACCACACATATCACCAACAAAAAATTGCCGTTTCATACGTGTTTTACTTCAAACTACAAACTACGCGTATTATAATTATGAGTAAAGGGCAGAAACACATACCCGTGGCATCTTAGGGTCCTTCGAGGCAGTCTCCCAAAGAATCCACCATACACTGCCAACACTGTGGAAGGCGCCGAATATACCCGTGGCTTCACCATAATCTGATCTTACGGCTCACTGATGTGGCAATGTTTTCACGTGTTTGAAAGCGTGTTTCACGCAATGATTTCTTAGGTATGAGGTCATAATCGCAGGGTGATAAGTCTGGCGAATGTAGTAGATGCTTCAGTACTTCCTATCCCCATTGCACGAGATGATTCTGTACACGCTGCCGTACGGGCTGTCGCTTTTTCATGAAGGATTAGTGCATCACGTAGACGTTCAGGGCGTTTCTCCCGAATAGCCCATCGTAGGTGTCGTTTCAGGAAATTGCGGGAGTGCTACTGTGCATTCACAGTTTGTCCATATGGGACGAAATGGTACAAAGTCACACCCCTAATGTCGTACGCTATGATAACCCTTAACGTGACAGTAGAGGGATTGCGACGAAGTTTCTGCCTGCGTGGTGAGCCTGGATGACGCCATCCGCGGACTGGCATTTCAGTTCTGGATCATGGATCCTGGCCCAAAATTCATCAATGGAGACGATTCTCGCCAGCATTTTGTCTCCCTCATCCTTGTAACGCGCTAGGCTCGTAACATCTCCACTTTTCCATTTCACTAAATGCCTGAGGAACTTTACGCATGTGTAGATCTTCGCGTAAAATCCTGTGGATGGTTCTCTCTTCAATGTCAGTATGGAGCTGTAATTCCTGCAGCGTCCATCTCCATGCATTGGGTGATGATGGTAGGAGCACAGTCCGTACGCTTACCAAGAGCGCGCACGGATCGTTGCATGTCAGCCGTTTCAGCTCTCCCAGACCCGAATGCTGCTCCTCACCGCGCAACCGTTCGATACGATAGAGCAGCATTTCCTAAAGTTTCCATAAGCTCTTCGTGACATTCTTGCGCATTCCTTCCATGGAGAATTGCAGTTTTACGTATGAGCGCTGTTTAAGCTGGGTAACATCCATCCTGAACGACTGTTCAACTTACACTGTGGTCCCGCTTCCCTCTGTTCACTACTCCTGGCAACTACTGACATCTAGCGTCACGTCACGTTACGGAATCATTATGATCCTACCATCTTATGGATTTTTGGGAGACTCTAAGATGCACGGATATGTGTTTCTGCCCTTTGCTCATAATTGTAATACGGGTAGTTCATAATTTGAAGTAAAACATGTATTAAACGACAAAAAAATTGCAGCCATTTTTCTCATGCTATATCCTGATGGTGATATGTGTGTTCATCCAACTTCCTACACGTAACATTTACATGTGGACTAACCTTCCATTTGCATATTTCAGAATTTTTTTATTCGTTACAATTTTCGTAAGAAAAAAAATACTTGCCATTACTTTTGCGGTAACCCTCGTATGTTTCAAAGCTTGGCATAGAGACTGTGTATAATTATGAAATTCAGAAGAGGAGAAGACGGACGAAGGTGAACAGGATGAACTCCCATCAACTAATCAACAATTTGCTAAACTATTTGAAATAGGGTTACCACTTTTCATTCCAGGATTCCCGGACACATCTTAAATTCTATGCACGTAATACCTGTGATAGACTTTTTGGATAATACACTTCAATTGAAGTTTCTTTCAGTAACGTACTTGAGATTTTAAAACGCCGCAAGTTTTAATAAGGAATTAAAATTATCAATTTCAGAATGAAATTCAAAACTAATAATTTACGAAGGTTTATTTGCTTAACCTCTCACTTAAAACCTTTTTTTTTTTTCGAGTTTTGAAAATTATGGAAAGATGAAAGACAAAATTACAATTTTGGAAAGTGGGTGCGATAGTGAATGAAATCTGTGACGAAGTTAAAAGTGTTTTAAAGAATTAAATTCTGAGTTATTTGACTACCCAGCGTAAGACGTCATAATTCGCTGGCTGTCAAATATCTTAGGAAAACTGCATACTTTAAAATGCTTTTAACTTCATATCACAGAGTTCCATAAACCTACTTTCCAAAATTGTAATATTCACTTTCGTTTTTCCTTAATTTTCAAAACTCGAAACAAGCGGAGAGGGAGCGTTAACATCAGGTAGCCCTTCAGTTGCGGTATCATAAAATGAAGTGTCTCTAAATACAGTACATTTCGTACAGTGTAACTATAGAAGGTGGTCCAACAGGATACGTAATCAAATTTAAAATGCAATTATTCACTGTAGAAAGTGTGCAAGATTAATTTGCATAGCTAGACAGCTACGAAAGACAAGCTATTTGAAATTACTAATTGAAAAAAAACTTTTGTAAACTTTATTTTTATATGAGTCAGTCTAGTAACTTTGGAACTCGGCCCGTCACGATTCGCCCTTTTTAGCCGTTAAAATCCACATCCATGCCCCTGCCGGGACTCGAACCTGGGACCGTAGAGTCCTTGGCCTACCGCCGTAGACCTCACGGATACTAATTGAAAGAAGTTACATGCAATTTATCAATTGACATGTCATGCCCAAGTAAAACGTTTGAATATGGTTTATTTTTAATACAGTAAGCCTCGATAAAAAATTACGTAAATGCTAAGATTAATTATTAATTGAAATTTAAATGCATAGACCTGTATTTTGTTTTACTTGGTTGCCTCAATCAATAAAGACTTTGTCAGTATATACTCATAAAATGTAGATCATTTCATACGTAAATTTACTTTGCACTCTAATTCTCCTTTTACTACATCAACTGCATTACGACTGTTGGTCCAAATACTTCCCATTATTGAAAACAGTTGTTCTGTGAATGCAGAAATAGATACTTAACAATTGTTGACATATTCACCAAAGATTCAACCCCAAACTTTGTTAAGGTTGCGGTTTTAAATACAATTTTTTGGGGCGTAGATGTTTGTGAATTTTATTTATACTCATTGCATTCACATCATGGTGACGGGCCGAAGTCTATAGTTAATAAAATGGCCCATATAAAATAAAGTTTAGCAAAGTTTTTACCAAATTTTGTAAATAAAAACCTCAGTCTTCATTTACATTCATTCATAGTTTTGAAATAACTTCAGGAAGAACATCATTAACCATGTAATATTATAAATGAATGGATCTACAAGATTATATAATGCAAATGTATTTGCGTCCTCAACAATTCCAAGTAATGTTCTCTAAAAGGCTCAAAGTTTTGAAATGATAGAAAGGATTGTTTTCAATGAAATCGAACCACTTTTTAAAATACATAAATTGCATGTTCATAAAAAAATTCTCAAGTCTAAATTCCAGTTGCTGTTTTCTGCTAGATGTGTGTTTGCGGACTATGTTAACTTTATAACCAAAGAATTTATCGTGTAACCTCTGCTTCAGATCACATCATAAACTCTCCATTAATCCGTTATGGAGAAGAGGAATCAAATTGCTCCAGTTACAAAATTCTTTAATAAAGAATTTTATGGTAAAAAAAAAATATAAGTATGCCTCTTGTCACTGTCAGTGTTAGGATATTTATATGAACTTTGAACTATTTCATAAACACATTATCAAACAAGAATTATATTTTAATGGTTCATGATTTAAGGTCATAATATTGGAACTACGAAAAACACAATTGAATTAGTTTGTCCTTTGTTCTTTAAGATTTTGCTAACATTTTTTGGAAGAAGTCACAGTAATAAAAACATTGGAAGAAAATTTCACTCTCCACATCTACAACAAACATCGGAAGAAGAATCGAGAACTTGGTATATTCATAAAATTGCTTTCCTGACTTCACTACCTTCCTTTACCAGTGGAAACGACCCTGTGAAACGTTGGATTTCTAACATGAAACAACAAGCAACTAAAATGAATACAGCTCTTGGAAGATTTCAATATAATAGGCACATTAGGAAGAAAGCTTCAAAACCAATATCTTCTTACAACAACATCGGTCAAGAAATTAGTAAATTAGCTCATCTTGCTTACCTTTGCTACCGTTCCTCCACTACTGAAACCGTCTCTGCGAAACGTCGCCTCAAACAGATGAAGAAAGAAGAACTTAGGACCATTGTGCAATTATTGTAAGTGAATTCAGTCTCTGTAAAAGTCATGTCAAACAAGAACTTGGTAACTTCGCAACCTTCTAGTTTCCTGCATCCCACTCCTTTCCTTCCTCATTGACCACGCCTTGGCGAAACGTTGCCTCTCCCATAAGAAGATTCTTCTTACATATTATTTATCAATAACGAAGAAAAAAAAAATGATAATCCGTATGTCACAAATCTTTACTATAACTAAAAGGAGAATAGCAACGAACTTATATATATAGTTCGGAGTTTAGTAAACAAACAAACAAACATTTTGCTACAAAATTGGTTTCTGTGATACATTGCTCAACTACAGTGTTGGGAAATATTAGTTGGAGGTCGTAAATAGATCGTAAGGTGGTCATTAGTATCAGGATTATGATTGTAGACTATAAATGGTACTAACTGAACATTCAGCAGATTTGTTAGAAAATCTATGCATGTGGAATTCGATATGTGATGTACTGTGCCCAGGAATGCTGACATTGTTGTGTACAGTAAACACATGGTGGATATGTAGTTGTTGAGCAATGGACATAGATGTTAAACATAAGAAATCATCTCACATTGATATTTGTCCGTTTAAGCTTCAAGTTGGAATAAAATAGGATGGATTGTAGATATCCCCCTGATCTCTTATATGGTTTAGTCTGTATTGGAAGGTGCATATGTGTAGTTGTTGCATTACGCGTGCGGGCTTATAATTAGTAAAACTACTGGCCACAATAACAATAGCATATTGATAATTTTTGCAACAGCAATATAATAATTATTATTATTATACCAAACCCCAAGATAGTCAGATCCAGTTGAAACTAACTTCCATTTAAGCCAATCACATTCTTCTTCGTCCAAGCTTAAGAAGTATGATTTGATAGTTGGCCATTTATCTACTAAACATACTACTGTAGGATATAAAGAAAATTATTTCAGAGTACATGACGTACAATATTTTCCTACTCCAAATCGAACGAATGATAAAACTCCTTGATAACACTGACCTTTTTAGCAGAAATTGAAAATTCATTAAATATTGTACTCAACTGAACTAAATAGTTTGATACTTATATAGTATATAACCACTGCTTGTGCTTGGGGCAAGCACGCACAGATGATGACAAACTAAATTTTAAAAAGGGTTCAATAAATCCCAAACGACAAGAAAATCGGAACCAGTACTCCCCGAACGGCTCCAGGGTTTATAGAGAGGCTGGCCGATACATTAAGTAGGATAGGAAGTGAGGAATAAGTAGGCGGGCCTAGTAGAGAAACAGGAAGAAAAAAAAATAACAATACACCTATGTTCGAATGGTGACGCGCAGGGTGACGAAACGTCGCGTTCCAAGACACACGCTGGACGGCTGTAAATAGAAAGATTGCCCTAATTTTCGATACCGGGCGGAGTCTTCATGAAATTCACTATTACTTCCCGCAAGGCAGCAATACGAAATATGAAACCTGCTGCTTCCCCACCAAACGAATATACTGAGAACATGCGTAAAAGAGCATGAACGGTTTCGAACCTAGTTCCTGGAAGATGAATTTCATGAAACTCGTCCCTAAGTGTTTTCTCTAATTACAATGTTCTGCACTTCAAAGCTGAAAAAGAACACAATCCAAATTTCCTTTCCGTAGTCCAATCAAAGATCGCACTTGCAGTGACGTGAGAAAAAAATAAGTAGAGAGTTTTAACTAGAAATGAAACAGATGCTTGGGAAAACAGTAATACACTTTAACAAACTTAACGAAAACAAACAAGAAATTAACGTGATACAGAAGCATTCCTGATGCAAAAAAAAATGACTTGTCATTGGATACATGTTATTGTGTTCTTTCTACTGTGACAGCTTCCAAAAATGAAAACTTGAACATGCGTATGATTAAACTGATTTCACAAGTAATACAAGCTGCTCGTCCCTCTCTTCTAGCCATAGAGAAAAAGAAACTGTCAGAATACACTAATTAGCAGATTTAATATAAAGAATAATCTCTCCTGTTCTACCGCAGCCTACCGAGAACGACAATCAAAAGCAATTCATATGCGAACAATTCTGAACTTACAGTAATGATACATAACAAAATATGTCTTCAACTTCTCTTTTCACTAATTTCTATTTGCTTTGCCGAAAACACCGTGAATAACAAAGGGGCCAACTGGCCGATTTCGTGTTGGGCTGCCATATTTTATGTGAAAATTTACAATTTAAGCGAGCTTCCCAAAACATTACAAACACATAGAACAACTAGTGGCTAGAGAGGGGAATTAAATATTGCACAAACATTTCACTATTTACTACAGCGATAAAAATGTCTCATTAACAACCAGGCTGGCAACTTTATTGGATTAGATTAGTAATCATTAAAACTTATTTGCAACGTTGCGCTTCAACCTTTTACTTTCCTCTGACTAATGTAAAAAAAAAGGAATTATGATACAACAAATTCTCCTGGAAAAAGATCGGGATGGTTTTGAGAAGTCTCATACAAAGCTTGAACCTGAAGGACGTGAGAGAGACGTGAGAGTTAGAAATCAGAATAGATAGTGGGGATTAATGAATGGCTAGACTGTTTTTAATTCTTACGGTCTAAACGAACAAAATTCTTTAATAGGAGAATATAGGGGAAAAAAAAGAATCTCATCTGTTGATCATCATGAATGAGAAAAATTTACGAAATAATAACGCATATACATATTATATGACACTAGATATACATAGCTTTGAGATCTCGCACACAACTAACCTTACTACTACAACACATAAAACAATGATTACAAGTTTAGACTATTTAAGAAGCTTACTGGCCAGTAATCTACACTTAACATAAATAAAACATTGACGTCAATATAATGAATATATGTAACTATATATTTATATTTATTGTAATTAAATGAGGAAGACGCGTGCAGCTGCTATTAGACAGATTCCGAAAGTTAATTTTCTAAACTAAAAAAATTTAGCTAAAACGTCGTGTGCACATCTAAAAAAAATAGTTATTTTCTTTGGACACAGGCTCACGCTTGTCACAAAATTTGAACAATGAATACAGTTGCTTGCTCAAATTTTGTGAGCTACCTATTTTCGAACACCGCATTTATCCGTTCAAGACATGAATTACAAACAAGTTAAGAACCTAATCCATTCCTGTATTACATACAATTATATTATACGATTGTTGTGATTCGGGACACATCTGCATTAGTAAACAAAACAATGAATGAGTGTTCTATTGTTACCTAAACAAAGTAGTATACACATATGAAATCCGTTAATGGTTTGTTCTTTTCAAATTCCATGGACCAAAGTGACGTAATTTTTAGTGCATGTTGACAAGTAGGTGTGGTTTCTCGATCGATGCATGTTTGATGTCGGAACAATTCATGGATTATTCAAAATGAACAGTTATAAATATAGGTTTAGCACACTGTATCATTTAGTCACTGCCGTCAAACGAAATATTAGCAAAGTTCCAAACAAAATTTAGTATTCTATAGGAATGGGTGGAAGGCGTCTGTGGCCTTGAATCAAGTTACTTCTCCGGAAGCTTTAGTTCTAATCACGGGGAAGGCAACAAACCTTCACAGCACTCTAGTCAGTCGGTGGTGGTCCACCTTTTGATTGCATTAAAAAAAAACGTCAAGAAAAAACTAAATGAAGGAAAGAAAAAAAAAGCAGCTGCTCGATGCGCTCAAATATAAGCCGTATGCAGTGATGGTTACCAAGGAAATCTTGTCTTTCTTTCATACTTTTACATACTGGCCTGGATACTTCACTGGACCATAGAACGAAGAATGATTAGCTCCAACCTTTTTTGTTGACTCTGTAGTGTCCGAAGATGCCTTGAAGCTCTGTTGTCCTGGGATCGTACCTGGTGGCGTCCATGAAGATAAACACCTTTGCTTTTCACGCGATTTCCACTCAACTGGCAGTAAATGATACAACAAGGTTCCTAAAGACACATGATTCTGCCTGTTGAATTTGCGATGAGTTGTAGTCCAACGCAGGTTGCAGTCCAGGTCTACACATAACACATCTCTATGTTGCGTAGCCAACATCGCGAGGAATAACACGGCAAATAAACAAACAAACGTGGAAGAGACAGATTGAACGAGACAGCGAAGAGATTTGCAACTACGGGGGCACTTTAAAGAATTAGCCGTACATCCTGTGAGATATTTCCACCTCCAAACAAAATACCGACGTCGCTAATGCACGGCACTCGTAACGAAAAAAAAACTAAGTTACGATTCACACCCGAAGTGGTGTTTACAAAATGTAAGATTCGACTGACTCTTCCAAGTCCCGTTTCCCGTGCTGTGTCTTGCTGACCCACATTTTCCTCCTCTTCTTCATTCTAAAATTTCAAAATAAAGGTTTTGGTTGGCTGGCAGAGATCGCAAGTTCAGGTAGATTGTTTTCCTCCAAAAATTCGTTTTCCAGATACTAATGATGTGCTAAAAGTGTACGTGTCCTCAAGTCACTTCGTAGGATCTTGCCATCTTCGAAGTCCAGACATAGCGTCTTCAGTGCAGATTTCTCTGCGACAAACAGGCGCAGTTGGTCCATTAACATTTTTCCTGGAGTGTCGGGGTCTATTCATTTCTTTAATTGTACACATCATTACCTTTGTTTGGTGACTATCGGGTTCTCAGCAAGGTGTTCTCGAAATGTTAGAGGTAGATCCTGTACGTCCGTTTTTGTGAAGCAAGATTTCTTTCTCAACAAGAAGGAATGGGATAAAAAAAGAAATTAAAAACTGTGGTATTGATGGAAGGTTTAATAAAAAAATATTTCACGCATCCTGTTTGCATATTCACTCAATGAATTTCGACTAACATTAATAAAAAAAGATAGATATACAATTACATACATAAAAAAAAATTAAATCGTGATGCAGCAACTGTTACAAGTAGGGGCCTAATATCTGGTGTAGTAAAAAGTAATCCATTATTTTGCCAATAGATGGCTTCAGTGATCTGTATCTCGCGTTGTATAAGTCCGATCGGGTTCAACGAGATGGCGTTCAAACGATGAGATTGCGTACTACAAACACTGTTCAGATAGTTGTGATGAGTTGACTCAGTGTTGTGTGAGCGCGCGTCAAAATGGACACTAGCAAAGAGAAAATACGCTATATTTTACAGTTTTTCTTCGATAAAGGCGAAAACGCAAGCCAGGCGGCTGCAAATGTGAATAGTGTTTATGGTCCTGATACTGTAACAGCCAATCACGCGCAATTTTGGTTTCGTCGATTCCGTTCCGGTAATTTTGACGTCAAAGATGTACCACGCACTGGAAGGCCACGTGTCGAACATGTCGATAAAATCATGGACATTGTCGCGTCCGACCGTCATGTAAGCACTGTTTCGATTGCCCAAGAGCTAAACATTGCACAAAAAACCGTGTGGAACCATTTGCATAAGGCTGGATACACAAAGAAGCTTGATGTATGGGTGCCACACGAGTTAACGCAAAAAAAAAACTCATGGACCGAATTTCCATCTGCGAATCGCTGCTGAATCGCAACAAAAGCGACCCATTTCTGAAGCGGTTGGTGACTGGTGATGAAAAGTGGATCACTTACGACAACGTCACGCGAAAACGGTCGTGGTCGAAGCGCGGTGCGCCGGCGCAAACGGTGCCCAAGAAAGGAAGGTTTTGCTGTGTGTTTGGTGGCATTATTAGGGAATTATCTACTATGAGCTGCTCCCCTACGGCCAAACCCTTAACTTGGAACTATACTGTCAACAATTGGACCGTCTGAAGGCAGCAATCGCCCAGAAGCGCCCAGCTTTGGCCAATAGGAGAGGCATTGTGTTCCACCAGGACAACGCCAGGCCACACACATCGATAGTGACTCGCCAGAAGCTCCGGGAGCTTGGTTGGGAGGTTCTTATGCATCCACCTTATAGTCCGGACCTGGCACCGAGTGATTACCATCTGTTCTTGTCCATGGCGAACACGTTTGCTGGTGAAAAATTCGCGTCAAGGGAGGCTTGTGAACATCGACTGTCTCAATTTTTTGCCAATAGGGACAAGGGCTTCTATGGGAGAGGCATCATGATATTACCTTCCAAATGGCAACACGTTATCGAACAAAACGGCGCATATGTGACCTAAATCGGATCATTCTAACTATGGTAAGTCAAGCCTTCAATGTCATGCAAAAATAATGGATTACTTTTTACTACACCAGATATTTCGTTCTCGTCTAGCAACGTGCATATCAGTGGTTTTCAGTTATCAAGTAATTAAGGTTCTAATTCGAAAACTGATAATTAAAAATCCCCTAACGTAAATTGCTAAAGCACTGTTAAACGAACATATATATTTAAAATTCATATTTAATGCATCCAATATTCCATAATTCCAGTGTTCTAATCTGAGGACCACAACACCTAACTTACTTATTAAAAGACATGGGGAAGATACTACATATACAAGATACCGATACTACAAGAAAAGAGGTATCTAGATATTGATACACGATAGTTTATTAAAAAAAAGTAACGAGTAAAAATACCAATACTTCACCAATACTTGACTTGGTTTCTTTGACGAATGCAAATCTAAAATACACATTGGTACAAGAGAACAGCATATAAAATTTCTATTAGTGATAATGATAAAACTAATATTAACAATTAAAACAACTGATAAATGAAATCATTAATAATATACAGGGTGTCCGAAAAGTCCTTCCCTGATTACAAAGAATGATAACTCAGGCTAGAAATACGATAGAAATATGAAACGTGTGTTGAATTGTTTACGACCTCTCAAAGTTTTTCTTTTCTGTTTTTTCTGTTTTAGGTTCGCAGTACGTAAGTAGTGGATGAGGTGCAGTGCCCAAGAAGCCATGCTAACCAATCAGGAGAAGGCACAGTGTGTCCTGTGGTACCATGAGACACGATCACCAACCACGGTGCAGAGACACTTCCAGACAACATTTGGAAGGAATCCACCTGATGTCAAGAGCATAAAAGCCTGGTATGAGAAGTTCAAGAACACAGGATCGGTTGCTGACCTTCCGAGGTCTGGTCGACCAAGAACCTCAGCAGACACGGTGGAAGCTGTGCGGCAGTCTTTTCTGCGAAGTCCGAAGAAATCGGTGCGCAGGGCCTCACGTGAATTACAGATGCCAAAAAGCTCTCTCCATGACATTCTACACAAACGTTTATTGTTTCGTGCATACAAAGTGCAAATCGTTCAGGCCTTGTTGCCCGACGACGGTACACGTCGATATGACTTTGCGGTCGAAATGCTATCACGTATTGAGGACGATGATGGTTATCTCAGACGAATTGCCTTTTCCGACGAAGCGACCTTGTTTGTCAGTGGAGTAGTGAATCGCCATAATGTGCGCATTTGGGGTTCACAACCCCCTCGCGAGGTCATGGAGTGCACCAGGGGCAGTCCAAAGGTGAATGTTTGGTGCGCGCTGTTGCACGATCGAATTATCGGGCCATTCTTCTTCGCTGAGGCTACCATCACATCTGCAGTGTATCTGGACATGTTGCAACTGTATGCTGTTCCTCAGCTGCTTCAGTATCACCCCGATGTCGTGTTTCAGCAAGACGGTGCACCGCCTCATTGGGGTTTGGACGTCCGTGCCTATCTCGATATGACCTTTCCTGGGCGATGGATTGGTCGTGATGGGCCAACGGTTTGGCCTCCACGCTCTCCTGACATAACCCCATTAGACTTCTTTTTATGGGGTTATGTCAAGGACGAGGTCTACCGAACACCTGTACCAGATCTTGAAACCCTGCGGCAACGGATAACCACAGTCGTTGCATCGATCCCTCCAGTGATGTTGGCTAATGTGTGGACGGAAATTGAATATCGCCTCGATGTGCTACGTGCTACCAAGGGTGCTCATGTGGAAGTTTACTGATGTGTGAACAAAACTTTGATAGTTTGTAAACAATTCAACACAAGTTTCATATTTCTATCTTATTTCTAGCCTGAGTTATCAATTTCTGTAATCAGGGAAGGACTTTTCGGACACTCTGTAGTTCAGTTAGATATCAAAGATAGATGAAACACAAAAGCATACCTTGTGGGATACTGCAGTTTTTTTTTTTTTTTCGAAGAGACTGAGCGTTTACTGATTCCTTGAATTGAATTTCAGTATCAAGAGGTTTTCAAACACTTCTATCTTTTCTGTAGTTGAAGACATCTTTTCCTACACTGAACAGTGTTTCCACTGCTGCACTCGACAGAATTAATTTTATGAAGATGTTCGTTAACACAGGGATATGTTCAACACTTTTCCCGTTAGTTATACGTTAGGTTAGAAGCAACAAAGCGTTGAGTGAGGAGTATCAAATGCTAAATATGACTAAAATAATGTGCATACTTGATGGTAATATACCAGTTATATTTGTGTTTCTTCGATTTAAATTATTAGTTAAAATTTATTTATGGTCTTCATGTATCTCAGGCTTGGTCAAGGCATGGGAGAGGGAAGATTGTTGGGAGGTGGGTGGCCAGAGCCTACTTTGAAGGTACCATCCCGTGATTAGTTGATGATGATTTGTTTGTAGAAATAAATCAGTCTACAGGTAGACATAAACATTTTGCCTTAAAACCTATCTATGTTCTCCAATTAATACAAAAGTTCTCTTTTTTTTTCAAATTCCAGTAACGGGAGAATATTTTCTTCAATTTGTACTTCCATGCTTCTGATTACTGCCGGGAAACATATCTAGATTGGATGTGTTCTTTCTCTTAGCTCCTTCACTCAATGAATGTACTGACTTGCTCAGGAAGCATCGTGCAAAGTATCGCTTATATCGATACTCTATAACGCATAAAAGTATTGAGTACTTCGAACAGATGTTTTCCCAGAAGTATCGAGTATTTGCCGAGATACTAATTTTTGTATCGCGATATTCCAATGTCTGCTTATTAATAATATTAAAGAAAACAACGGCATCTCTTATTTACATGATCGTAAAATCTATAAACAATCTAACATTCAAAGAGCCAACTAAAAATTCTTTTTTTTTAAATGCTTCTCTCTAATCGCTGGGCTTGTTCAAAAGATAGGGGCTACAGCAATAAAATCTCAGAAGTCCACGTCACCAATTCTTTTCACATCATATTTCGCTGTGCTATGGATGGCATCATAGTTACAACTAACAGCGATTAAATTTGGAATGTCTCTTTTTAAATTCTGAAAACCTTTTTTATTAACTAACTAACTCTATGGCTTATGGAACTCGCAAGTTCATCGCCGCAGTAACAATCGTTCGCCATTGGATTCTATCCTGGGTAATATCAAGCCAGTTTTCATCACGAACACCTACTTCTCGAAGATCTCTTCTAATATTGTCCTCCCAACGACGTCTCGGTCTTCCGAATGGCCTCTTTCCATCCGGCCTTCCAACCTGGATATAATATAATCTTCGTTTTCCCCCCATCCGAGCTACATGGCCTGCTCACCTTAGTCGTCGCGATTTCATTATTTTTACATCTGGTGAATCGTAAAGTCCGTGGAGTTCTTCATTATGCAGTCTCCTCCACTCTCCAGTCATCTCGTCGCGTTTCGGCCCGTACATCTTTCTCAAAACCTTATTTTCAAATACACGCAATTTATGTTCATCTGCTACGGTCGTACTCCAACTTTCGCAACCGTAAAGTATTACCGGTAAAATAACCGTTCTGTATATTTTCAATTTCAATTTCCTTGATATTAATCGCGATGTTAGAAGTTTTCGGACTGAACAGAAACATGCGTTCCCCGATACTAAGCGACTTTTTATTTCTTCCGTGGCTTCATTTTTGCTTGTTACGTATGCTCCCAAGTATTTAAATTTGTTTACTTTCTCTATGACCTCATCCTTAATTCTTATGTTTTTATTTCCTTCATTCCCTGTGTTTCGGCTTATCATGTATTTTGTTTTATCTATGTTTACCTGTAGACCTATCTCATCGCACGCTTCTACTAAGACATCGGTGTTGTTTTGTAGTGCATCTATATCGTCCCCTATTAAATATACGTATTATACATGCGTCCTCATCCAGATTCACAGGGGCATTATTTCCCTGTTAATTCGCACACTGACTATTTGTACCTCCACTTAGCCACTTACATGAGTTTTTCCAATCCTTACCCATTTTCTTCTTTCAGCCTGACTCCTTAAATAAATTAAAATTCACGTTCTCTTCGTTTGCGCATTGTATTGGTAACTTTTCTACATTTGATGTGAAATTAACATGGCTCACTGACTGACACAGACACGTGACAACTCTGTTACCAAAAGTTATGATTGAAGTCTACCAATCTTCTGCTGTTGCTTCCCACGGTTTAAAAACAAGTGAAAAATCAAATAAAATTATAAATAAACAATAATATATGCAATTACCAAAGTCGGTCAAATCAACGAGTTGCATGTCATCGTTTCGGGACTTAAGGTTTGTAGTATTATGAGGCATTCGACTATAACTAAATTGATATAAATACATTTGCCATTACCTTCCTTTTATAATAATTTGAAATGTAATTATTTGTGGTCTTTAGCTATCTCAGGCTTAGGTCGTTTTATAGACTAAAGAGCTATTCGATTTGAAGCGGGAAATGGTTGGGATTTCCCCCAGCAAAATTCATCTCAGGTTCTGTTTTCCGAATTATTCCCTGAGCTTGGGATACGGACATTTTAAGATATGGTTTTCGACTGGTCTGAAAAATGCATCCCTGTCTCTGGAAATTGCACAAATCGAACCCTGACGAAAGCTATATATAATCCAAAGATTAAACTATACTGTACACAAAAACCACGGTCTTATAAGTTAATTATATATTGCAAATTATTCCAAATCGGTTCAATTAAGAATCATGCATATAACGGTGTCTCATGCACCTCGCGTCTAGTATCGGGTTAAACAAACCAAATTTGGGAAATACAATAAAATGTCACTGTGAAAGAATTCTCACGGAATAAAGACTGTAGAACAAAGCAAATTCCCGGACATTCAACTTTCGAATCCGGACCCCGGACAAATCTTTCAATTCCGGGTCAATCCCGGACGGGTGGTAACCCTAATTTGAAATGATCACTGCTTTAGGGAAACAAACGGCAGAACAAGGAGAACGAATTATTAAACGAATGAAGGAATGTCAGGAGGAAAACCGAACTGCTCTTTATAAACAAATGTTTTTATAAACAAATAAAGGAATATCAGGAGGAGAACCGAACTGCTCTTTATAAACAAATGAAGTAATATCAGGAGGAAAACCGAACTGTTCTTTATAAATAAATGAAGAAATGTCAGGAGGAGAACCGAACTGTTCTTTCTAAACAAATGACGGAATATCAGGAGGAGAACCGGACCGCTCTAGCAAACTTCGACAGTAATCTTTTTAAACGAATATCGGAACTGGAGGGAAGAATGAATACTCGTTAGAATTAAGAAAAGGTTTTAGCATTCAGCAAGAACAAACCCAGGAAAAGAATGAGACTATAACCGTGACGCAATCTTTCGAGTGGAAAATATAAATCGTTGTTCATGATAAGGCCTGGAACACTCCAAGAGACTGGTATGAAAGGAAACGCTGTGGTGACGGCCCTGAAGTCAGGTGAAAATTTTAATGAGAAACCAGTACAAACTCTACCACCTCCATGTCTAGAGCTCGAGGGAAGCTCAGAAATTTGCTCATTTTCTACAGAAACCATATCGAACCCTCGTAAAAGACACCATACAGGATCCAAAGGGAAGAAACGAGGTACTATGTGGACTGGGCTTAAGAGCATCAAGCGGGAGGATTGCGAGTTCATCTCAAGAACAAGGGAATAAGCGAAAATGTAAATGTGAACAGAAAGAAAAGATACCCATTACCTTAAGTTGAGGTACATAGTAAAAAGCAGAAATATTTACTTCGAATAGTAGACAAAGGCTCAAATAGGAGACGTAGATTATATCGTAAATCTGGAAAGGGGAACTGGAGATCGATCCACTCTCTACAAACTCTTTAGGATTGATGACAGACAAATGATCAGTTTAACATTTGTTCGACGAATTTTGTGACGATCACGACCTAGAGGATGCTATACGGCCATACATACCTCACTACACGTAAGCTGTGACCCTGTTTTGGAATGAGAGTCACTACAAGTCTTGGATTACGGCTTGCAAGACAAGTACTGTGACGCTCAGACTTTACAAAATTCTTGGCATGATACCCCAATGCCTCCTATTTTCGTTAAGTACTGCAAGGAACTCTTTAACATTGATGTGAATGATCTGGAATTTTCATGGGCTGACGCCGAACTTCAAGATGATGACGAGAAATGGAAGTCACGACTAGAGGCTTTATTTCAAATTATGTATTACCTACTATTTCGTGGAAGAAAGAAAACGCCAATGCATATGATGACAGCTCAAGCAAGACGTGAGAAATGCAGAAGGAAGACGCTGATTACGAGTTTCATTCATTTGGGTTTAAGCTGTTCTTATTACGAAGTTCTGCGCAGTCAGAATGATCTTGCTCAATACACAGTTTTTTTCATTTCATTTTAAGCCTGACGTGTTCACTACTGCTGCTATGGACAACTTCGACCATGATGAAGCAACAATTTCTGGTACTGGAGGCAGCCATGATGCGGTACAAAGCCTCTTAAACTTCCATCAAAAGTAGCACATCTCACAGATATATATCCTTCAGAGATGTCTTACCTTCTGCCTTACTTTAAACCTGCTAGACGGCCAGATCTCCCCAGGGAATATTCTGTAACCGAGGGAAAGCACTGCCTTTCGAGTACCACTGCAAAGTTGTATGAGGATAAAGTTAAAATCTGAGAATTTGCACGAATCGCTCATACAATTCGAGAACGGGAAACAGGGGATGCAGAGGCTTCACAGCCAGTGCCATCGTTAAGCGCAGGGTTTCCGCCAGGATTTTCAGTTTTGGGGCTGTAAAGTCAAAATTGTAAGGGTGTAAGTGAAGTTTTGTACGGTTTCTATCGATTTTTCACAACAACAAAAATTTAAGTTGGGGAATGTTGTCGAGATTTTGGGGGGTAAGCAGCCCCCCACAGGGGGGGAGGGTCCGGCGGAATCACTGGTAGAGCGCTTTCAATGCATTATGGACAAATGAAAACTTGAAAGTGAAACATGTTGGATTTCTTCCTATCATTCCACACCCAATTACTCAATACAGCACCGTGTATACAGCATTTTGTAACTTCAACACTGCCCCCAACAGCTACACCAAAATTATCTACCTGCCAGTCACGTGTGATGAGGGTGTGTATCACATAGTTCGTGAAATACAGTTTGCTCAGTCAACCAAATTCGAAAACCTAGTATTACTGATGGGAATTTTCCATATGGCTAAAGTCACCCTCGGTTGTATTGGAAAATATCTGGAAAGGATTGGAGTCTCGGAAATATTCATTGAGTGTGGCATTTTTTGTGTAAGTGTCACTGACTCAGTCTTGAGTGGGAAACATTACTTAAGAGCTGTAAAATAAATGACAGTACTTGCTGAGGTCTTGTTCCGTTTGCAAGCATTAGTTTTCTTCAAAGAATGTGGGACTGACAAATATGAAAGAGATATAAACACACTAATACAACAGAAGACCTTGGAGAATAATGTGTCTATTGATCTGGCAACTCTCGCACGCGACGGTGGGGTAGAGAACCTTCTCGCCAACTTCAGAGCATTCGTTCAGCAGAGTCGAAATACATCTAAACAATTCTGCTAATGGGATAACGTCTTGAAACTTGTGTCACTTCTAAGAAACCTAATTCGATCTGACCGTGAGGGCTTGTGGGAGTTGCACTTGCATACTTGTGAAAAACTTGCTGCCACTATTTGCTGTGTTCAACTG
Organism: Lepisma saccharinum; assembly: GCA_022664845.1. Lineage (NCBI taxonomy): Eukaryota > Metazoa > Arthropoda > Insecta > Zygentoma > Lepismatidae > Lepisma > Lepisma saccharinum. The sequence continues at coordinate 21,514 of JAGDQP010025933.1, forward strand.
CATTAACTACTTAAAATGATGTTCTCTTTACCTTGAAGACATGCGTAGATTAGTATACACTGTTCCTGAACTGCATAATCTTCTTCTTTCTAGAGAGTTTGTTATAAAGCGCTTCGACCACAAGTTTATTGCGATAGGTACTGAGATGGCCCTGGAGCAAACAATTAACCGAGCTCAAAAAAGTTCATCCGGCATTATTGTCAGTACAAAACAGAAGCAATTTGTTGCAGAATGGGAAATAATTTACCACGAAGTGTTGCAAATTGCAAACCTGTTCCGCGAAATAACGTCCTCAATCACGAATATTGGTGAAGTGAGCATTCATCATGAATATTCTAAATCAGAAAAACAAGCATTCTGAGATGCAGTCAGTTCAGTGATGCTATATATTCTAAGCAAAGGTAATCCATTTGACAACAGTCATAGTGCATTGCATAACGTAGTTACCAAAGAACTTGTCGCAGACAGTGTAAAAACAAAGTTACTTGGCATTTGGAGCTCCGGTTCGAATTTGTATGACACTTTTCGTACAGAACGGTTTATACAAAGTCTTTGAGAATTCACGATGTAATACACAGGACACAAATACCAACATTCTCTTCCAAAGAACCACTAGCAGCAACCAAAATAAATTTGTGTTCTTCAGCTACCAATATTGCAGCTTAGAAAGTAATTCAGGTTGCGCAGATGCGTGAGTATGACATGCAAGAATTGCTTCGCTTTGAGCTCTCGGAAAATTCAGTTTTATTGGACAATAGACAGAGAAGGAAGACTTACCAAGAGTGTCAAAAGTAGCCTGGTTAAAGAAGTAGAGGACTGCGTGCACTCTGAAGTTCATGCAAATTCCGTAGTACGAAGTTCTTATACTCTTTGATGTAATGAACTGTTTACGAAAGCTAACAAACAAAGACAAACAGCCCTTGGAGATGTGTTACAATGAATACGTGTCGAACTTAACAGGCGACTGTGAGAGAATAGATCATATTTTTGACAGTTATCATGAATATTCTCCTAAGGATTCTGAACGTCGACTGAGGTAGGTTACTTCAGCTATTGAAGTGTCCACAATTACCTTAGATATGAAGTTGCCAGCTCAAATGAGCTCATTCTGGCTTCCGGCAAGGAACAAATTGCTTCTGCAAAACAGTATCTTAAATTTTCTATCAACAACATTGACTAAGAATCCTATCAAAAAGGTTGTTGTATTCAGCGCATTTTCAGGGCCTGTTCATGATATCTTCTCTAAGTGCATTTTCTATCAAAACGGATTACAAGGTAATCACCCAAATCTGGACCAACGGGCGATAGAAGAGGCAGACTTCCGTATGATACATGCAGCTCTTCAGGGGTTCTGTAGAACGGTCCATGTAAGTGCGGATACTTATATCGTAGTACTGGCCTTGCACCACTGGATGGCATTATCTGCGCTAGGCATTCGAGAAATCTAGATGCGAACAGGAACTGGATATACCACTAGGCTAAATTCCTGTCCATAGTACTGCAAACGCGCTAGGGCACGACTTATGTGCTACACTTCCAGCGGCTCATGCATTAACGGGAGCAGATTATACAAGTAAGTTTGGCACCAAGAAAGCAGCGCTTCAAAACAAGCCAGAATTATGCCTGATGAACTTTGGTGAGTTACCGGTTGAGGATAGTATTCATGACTGAATGAAACAAGCGGAAGAGTACCTTGTACAAGTGATAAAGCGAGGTTCTTCGTGTAAGACTATGGATGAACTAGGACTGTGGTTTTATCTGCACGGAAAAAAACACAAACAGTGTTCGATTTGTAGCGGGGAATGGTTGGGATTATCCCCCTCTCGGAAAAGATTTCATTGGTACTTTTTACAGAAATATACCTCTAACCTGGGATATAGACGATCCCAAAATACCGTATACTACATATCTCACTAATTCTTTCCCCTCTCTGGAAATTGCACAAATCGAACACTGAATACAAGTATTGAGGAGCTTCCACCAACCAGTAGGTGTACCAGAGGCCACTTGTTGCAAGCATTTTACCACACATATCTGCAGAAGAGTTGCTTGAATGATGTGGTAACACCTTTAAATCCTGTCCAGTTCGGGTTTGAAATTTCAGGCAATGTCCTCATTCCAAGTAAATTAATGGTTCCTTTTCCATCAGACATTGCTGGAGCATGCACTTGCGTAAAATGTGCAACATCATGTTGTAAGTGTAGTTAAGCGGAAATTTTGTGTTGCTTGTTCTGTAAATATAATAGTGGGACTGTTGATTGGAGAAATTAATTGAAAAGAAAGTAATGATGGTCACCATCTAGCAAGTGTCTTTTGTTGAATGGGTGTGTTTTTACACAATACTTTAATGAACAAAAGCTTATAGTTGTCACAGTGTTGCAAGTGTATTTTATTTGATGTGTGTTTCTTACATAATACCTTAATCGACAAAAAGTAGTGTTTGTTACAGTGTTGCAAGTGTATTTTAATGTGTGTTTCTTGCATAGTTCTTGAAATTTTCCGCACTGCTTTTGTTGATTTTTTTTGGTTGTGACCAATGTTTTCGCGATTTCTTACGGATAAACAAACATTACCTTAAGGTTAGTGTGTAAAGCGATGATTTGCAACGATATATGTCAGTATCAAACGTATCCAATACAAATTTGACAGAAAAGGGTTCATGACCAATTGCAGGTATCTATCCATGGAGAATTTTAAATTCCTATTTTATTCATTATTAAAATCACTTGTTTCAGCTTTCAATAAATACTACAACAATGAAGCCATTTCAGCAATGAACATAATAGAAATACAAGATTCTTCACGGATTACCTGCAACTAGTTATATAAACATTCTTCTCCGAAATTCAGAACTCTATTCGTAGGAACTTGTAGGCGCAACATTGTCTTTTCATTAAGAGAAAAATACATTAGACATGTATGGAGACTGGTGCTGCCATCTAGCGTTAGCATTTGTTACCTTACATTAATCTTAAACATTTTTTTTTTATATATCCAAAGCAGAAGAATAAATTACCAAGCATGGATTTAAGTGGCCTTTTGCTGTCATGAAAAACATGAACCAGACGTAAAATGTCCGTGCTTTTTTTGTCCACAAGGTGTAATTTTGATGACGTCACTACCCAAAAACCTGGGGGGGTTGGGGACAAACACCCAAGTAATTTTAGTTAATCATGGACCACAGTTATAACAGCAACAACTTCCTCTGTACACCAATTTCACACAACATGGCAGTGAGTGCATAAATAATCACGTTATTTGTCGCTAAGGCTGAAGAAAAACAAAGCAATAGTAAATTGGGATGAATGTGTCAAAGCTTAACTTCAATCCTGCTGATTACATTGATTATCTTCAGCGTAAAGCATCACATACTTGCCGTGTGAAAAACAACATTTTGAGAAAAACTGAAAATAAATGAAAGAAAAAAGTTTTTTACAACACTATGTATACCCTGTGCAAATGCGCATGCGCCGTGAATGGCGCATGGAGGATGTGGAGGTAGCGATCCACATGTTCTAGATCAACGGCACGAAGTGAGGTGCGGTGGTCAATCCCACGCTCGGCTGCCTTTACCTCCCGAAATTCCCTGGAATACCAAAGACACGGTGATACTCAATTTGATAGGAGGCTGAGTATATCTCTGAACGCGAGACATGGGTTTGAAATGTTCTCTCATTCGGGCAACAAGACCTGCTATTTCCTTTATATACAGGCTACATTTGGCTTTTTACGGTTTAATTTTCGGAAGGATTAACTTTAGTAAAGTGTGTCCAGAATAAATCCACTTTTCTTCTAAATCGGCATTTTTTTCTTTTCTCAACAAAAAGCAAGTATTCACTAGTAACCAGATGACATAAACAGAATTTCCCTTTCCTTTACAATCTCTGCAAAAGACAATTGATAATCTGGATAGTTGACTGAAACATGAAAAAACAACCTACCCAGCCGATGTGAAGAACTACACCTACATCCAATATTTTCCGGGACAACAACAATTTTCATGATTATTAATTTTATATTATTTTTTGTACTACTATATTATTATATATTTTTTTTACAAACATTTAAAAACTAAACCCAGTGCGTGAACATTTTAATATTGCAGATGGTCAACATACCATTAATTTGTCTGGTCATTTCCATAACTGTCAATGGCTTCATCATTTATCTACTGCACCAAATATACAGCAGATGCCGCAACAACAAGAAATTGAAACACCCACAAGAGAACAACGACTGCAACCAACCCCCATCACCAGAGCCCAATAAAGAAGAAACCCCCTCCACGTTAGTGAAGACCCCAGTGATTATCAGTGCAACATAGAACCCCCACATAGCGCAACAATGAAAAGTTCTTACACTATTAGTGACTTAGTATACATTATTTAAAAGAAAAGTGATCTAAATACGAGAGTAAGAGCGTACCCCTTTGAGGGGGATGATGCACGAGATGCGGACCCTGCTTAGGACAGTACGTTCCCAGATGCTCTCCCATTAAAAATAAAATAAAATAAAAAGTGCAAAATTATAGTGCAAGTGTATAATAGTTATAATTTTGTCAAAAGTGCATTCCTAAAAGTAGGGATTTACTCCCTTACAAAGCTCGCCCATCCCAACTTTTAAAAGGGCCCGGGGAGCGCAATTTGACAGCAAGTAGGTCAATAGGTGAGTGTGACATAAACATAAGAAAGTGTTTATGTCAACACTAACAGAAGACAACAACAAACCTCTCGCGGTGGAATAAAGAAACATTAGGTCACACCTCCAGAGGAAGAAGAAGAAGACCTTATAAAAAGGACCGAAAAGAAGTATCGGGATCACAATCAAGTGGTCACTTCTCCCTTCTAAATCCTGAGACCCGGTACGGGGTCTATACCTAGCAGTAACTACCACAATACCTG